>JAYESD010000001.1:137589299-137860023 GCA_036927565.1 Tuctoria greenei | reverse complement strand
CCATATTTCCTTATCAGATGATTTGTTGCTCATGTACAAGTACAACTAATTCTTATTCATTGATATTGCTCTTGTTGTAAGACTAAACATTAATTCTTTACACAAGTTTACGGCTCCACAGGAGTATAACTTTATACTCTCTGATTCATTGTACTGTATTATAGTTTAGAGACCTAAGTTCTTCAGTCACTTGAATAACCAGCTTCTATTTACAAGCTTGAACTGTTTAATGAAGAAAGCAGCTGCGTGGCATCAGAGGTGTGGATATCATTTAAAAATTCTGTGGGTCCAGCAATGCAAGAATGCAAACACACTGGTCCAGCCATCACAAACCATGTAAAATACTGAAATGGATACGACAATATTAAAGAAAGAGTTTATCACCTGCTCCGGGGTCTCCTACGGCGGAAGCGTAGGAATCTCAATATCCTGACCGCTTTTTCGAGCAAGAGTTTGCTGTTGCAAAATATTAGAAGATATATGTTATTGAAATTCTATGAAATTTAACTACGGTACTTTAAATTACTTACTGCCACCGCTGCTTGTATATGGGCTATAATTAAGGCCGTCCACTGCTACTCCTCCCTTGCCTCCGCCCTCGACCTCTCCAACTCTGCCTGGGTCTATGTCAGCGTCTCATTCAAGGCGAGGAGCTCCAACTCGGTCTACAAAAGACGACCACTTGAGGACCCAACAGACGAAGCTTGCGTTGATGAAGCACCTCTCAAAGATCGCGCCGACCTCGAGTCGACAACTCTATCAAAAATGGCAAACCTGCAAAAGAATGAAAACACTAGGTAGAAGAAGATAAATTGAAAAAGAAATGAAACAAATGACCAACTCATTGTCCACGTGCCTTCCTGCCCCCGCTCACGTACGCGGCTTGGGGGTCGATTGGCACATTTTCCCAATCGTAATCTGCACCGTGTATCTTCGCGACCTCCTGCACGTACTTTGCCTACAAAATAAAGAAATTTTATAAGCATGTCAATAATAGTATTAGTTATATTGAAATAGATGAATTTCGAGAACTTACAAGTCGGTTGGCTGCGACCTGACTACACTGCTCTGGGTGAGAAGGGTCACTTCCATTGTGACCTCTCTTCCAAACCTGGGCCCGGGTCGGCTCATGACCCATCTCTCGCTCTTGTATAGCCGTGTTAGTGAGATAAATATATTCGGAACACATAAATAAATTCGAAAAGTACTTACCATGCATTTAGCCAAACGCAAGTAGCAGTCGCCGCCAAAGTTGTGCTTGCCCTTGGACCCCATGCGGCCCTGTCTAGCCTTTGTGGACTTACCGATGAAAGCTTCGCTTGCCCAGTATCGACAGAGAGCTAAGTACGCCTCAATGTTACCCTGTAACCAGGAAATACTAACCTGAGCATATTTCGTTTTTCATCAATGCAGTTAACATACATAGATATTGTAAATATTTAACAATATTAAAAAATTACCTCCGCGTACTGCTCCACTGTCAAGTACGCGTCGGGGTCCTTCCTAAATGGACCCCTTTGTTGCTCCTGCTCCTGCTCCCAGGGGTGCCGCTTGTAGTACGCGTTGACGGCTTGAATCCGGGCGTTCTACAACACCGCCGTCGTGAGCTTCCGAGAATTGTAATAGAACACGCTTCTCGCATGGTCCTCCATGCCCGATTCCTCTACTTGGTACCTCAGCTTTAAGCAAACAAACATTTAAGTGATATGCATTAACAATTCAAACGAGTTGAAAAAATGAAACAGTTAAACTTACCATAAAATCGTGCCACACGGCTTCCTGAACCGTGTCGTGGATCGGGTGAGAGACACGAGCGTAGTCATCCCACCACGGGGCATGGAAACCGTCAATGACACCAGGGTAGTGCAACTTCACGATAGCACCCAGGACACGTTAACCTGCCTGTGGTGTTTCTCGACCCCCGTGAACAAAAAGTCGTACCAACATCTGCAAAATATATTAATTTATTAAGTAAAGGAAAACAACATCTAATATTTAATATAATATATATAGACCTATCTCTGACAGTTCCGCTGAGAAGTAACGAGAGGTGGAGCCGCAAAGTGTGTACTCCTCATCCATCACCTCTGTTATGATGTCGCCGCGTCCTGTTACCCTAAACGATCTGCGGAACCACCAGGGTCCAAAGGAAGGCTAGCGATAGCTGGCTATAGAGGGAGGCTAGCGCTAGCCGGCTCTGAAGGGAGGCTAGCGCTAGCGGGCTCCTGCAGCGGCCCCCTAGCCTCTGACTCGGGCTCCTGTAGCGGCCCCCTAGCCTCTGACTCGGACTCAGAAGACTGAGTCAAGCTGCACAAAAGAAAAAGGTTGACAATAAATAATTATTAACAACTGCAATTTATAAAATAACTTTATTGTAAACTATAATTTACCTCCGTCCGCTGAAAGCACACGTGAGCTGAGGGTGGAGCGTGCGCCAGAAAGAGGGAACGTCGGCTCGAATGTAACGAGGTCCCTGAGCAAGGGTCTCGTGGCTGCTCAAACCCTCTCACTGGCTTCCCCTTCCCCTTCCCCTTCGACGACATTCTGTTGCAAGGAATAAATGATTAATATGCTAATATAATATACAAAATTAATGTTAAGTTAGTGAATAAAATGTTACTTCATAAATTTCAAAATTCATCAATATCATGGTCATGCACCCTACTCCTTAAACTAGCCCATTGATCTTCTTCTTCCGCATGTCGTTTTCGTTTCTGCAAATCAGCAGATTCGACTAAGTCATCGATTTCTTCAGTTTCCTATTTTGATTTTGTTTCCGCTTTCATGACAGTATTGATATCTTGAGCATCTCCAACTAGGTAATCTAGCCCTACACCGGGATCGACTGAGAAGGAGTCTGGCAACTCTTCCTCTTGGTAGACCTCATCAGCCTCAGCTTCCTCATGGTAATCATCATCTCCTGGAACGTATAACCGCTCACGAGGATTCACCTTATGTACCACCCACCAAGCTTTGAATTTATTGCATGGATAAGATAGATAATACACTTGCTCTACTTGGTGTGCGGAACTAATGAATCGAATCCTTTCAACCGTTCCTTGTGTTTCACTTTGACCATGCCAAATTCATTTACTCGAATCCCACAAATGGAATCAAACAATTTACAGTCAAAGAATACTGCTTGAACTGTCTTGTTTCTGACAAAAGTGAATTCAAGGACCTTTTTAATAATCCCGTAGTAATGAGTTTCACGTTCTTGCGAATCGATTGCCCTCATTACAACTCCGGTATTACATGTTGCTGCGAGAGGACAAAGAGATTAAAATTAAGTTGTACGGAATCAAATGCTGTTGACATCATATCGACCATAGCTCCTAATGTTAATCACTCTATAGGATAGTTGTCGCAAATCTTCATGGACGTTGGTATCTTTTTTGCACTGTCCATGATATGAAGTTGTTAGAAAACGTAAGCATTCTTAAGTTATAAGAAAACTTTGTTAATATTGATAAGTTAACGAGAAAACGTTACATAATATCGAAACCAGGAAAGAAAATTAGATCCCCCGTTTATTCCTTCCCGTCGAATCTGTTCTATTTGTTTGCTCGTGGGTTGATGTCTATGTCTCCAATTTTTCTTGTCGAACATATACACCAAAAGAGAACCTTTTAGAATAGATGTGTTGCAAAAGATGCTGAAAAGCAGAAGTGTAGGAGAAACACTTACTTGAAATATTCATCCATATTAGCATACATGTAGAAGAAAGCGGCACACCTTTCTTTTTCGCTGATGTCGTAGGAAGTGTAACTACCAACAGTAGTGTCTCTTGTTGCAAAAATGGAGAGATCACTACAAGGAGGTTTCTCATCCATATCGTACTGCATTGCCGAAGTATTGACATTGTGTTCCTCTGCAAAGTAAACACTTGAGAAGTATCCTACTTCCTTAAGAGTAAAAGCTTCAGCGATGCAACCTTCAACCCTTGCCCTGTTACCAACCATTGGTTTCAGATATCTGAGTGATCTTTCAATATGATACATCCACCTATATTGAACGAGACCGCCCACTTTCGCTTCAAATGGAAGATGAATTAAGAGATGTTGCATTGGATTGAAGAACTCTGGAGGAAAAAAATTCCATCTTACACAAAAGTACCAGAATATCCTTCTCCACTTTAGTCGTCATCTCTGGCGTGATTTCTTTAGCACAGAGTTGCCTATAGAAGTGGCTAAGCTCGACTAACACATTCCACACCGCATCGTCAAAGTAGCCTCGAAACATAATAGGCAGAAGTATTTCCATGATTATGTGACAATTATGACTCTTCAACCCAATGAGCTTTCCCGTTTTTACATTCATAGCTCATCTCGGACTAGCTGCATAAAAATCTAGGAATTTCAACTTTTGCAACCATTCGATAACTTCTTTCTTTTCTTTAGGTCGAAGAGAGAAAGGAGCGCGTGGTTTACCATTTTCAGAGAGCTCAAGAGTTTGACGGTTACAAAGCTCGGCAAGATCCTTTCGACCCTTAAAATTGTCTTTTGTTTTGCCCGTCATGTCCATGCATGTTCTTATGATACATTCGGCCATGTTACGCTCTTGATGCATGACATCAATGTTGTGCCTCAGAATCAACGACTTCACATACGGTAGCTCCCAAAGTCCACATATATGAGTCCAATTGTGTTCATCTCTGGAACCTTCAAAATATCCAGAACGACCTTCATCTAGCACCAATTTGTCCAAGATATCAAATATTTCTGACTCGTTAAGACGTTTCAGTGGTCCTTTAGTGACAACAATGTTTTTTCTAAAGACATTCTTCTATTGTCTAAACACGTGATTCAGAGGCAGCCAACGTCTATGACAATCAAAGTAAGATATCTTGCCTCCATGAGTAAGTCGAAAGCAATCGATATCCGAGGCACATATCGGACACGTCAACCAAACATGAGTGCTCCATGCAGAAAACATGTCGTATGCTAGAAAATCATCGAGGGACTACAATAAGCAGCTCGAATGTTGAATTTCTGCTTCTTGTAATAGTCGTACGATTTGACTCCTATCCACAACATTTTCAACTCTTCGATCAACAATTTAAACATCACATTGAGACGTGACCCATGATGATCCAGCCCAGGTACAATGAGGCTAAGAAACATGAACTCATTCTTTATGCAAAAAGTCAGTGGAAGATTGTACGGAATGACAAAGACGGCCAACAGGAGTATTGTGTGGCGTTTGTGCTGAACGGCATGAACCCATCTATTGCCAACCCGATGCAAACATTTCTCACTTCAAGACCGAATTATGGATCGAACCGGTCCAGCGCCTTCCATGCCTCACCATCAGGCGGGTGCGTCATAACTCCATTGTTCTGACGCTCACCTTCTTTCTGCCATCTCATGTGTCTGGCCAATTTTTTAAAGGAACAACCGCTTCAACCCAGGTGTCACAAGTAAGTAACGAAGTTTCTTACGTGCGACTTCCGTCTTCATAGTATCACCATCGTCATTAACAACTTGAACAAACCTCAGTTGACAACATTTTAAACATTTGTTCTCATTGGCATGCTCTCTCCAGAAAAGCATGCAGTTGTTCGGACACACATCAATCTTCTCGTACTTCATATCAAGACCGGAAAGAATTTTCTTCGACTTGTACATATCTTTAGGCAGTTTGTTGGGATGTGGAAGGGCGTCGTTGAACAAATTGATGAGCTCGTTGTAACAGTTATTAGAAAAGAAGAGCTTCGACTTAATTGCCATAAGTCTAGTCACAAAATTAAGGATTGTTATTTTAGTGTGTCCATGCAGCGGCTGTTCTGAATCATTGAGAAGTCTGAAGAACTCTTTAACCCCCACTGTTTGAGGATCCTCCGTAAGCTCTGGTCGTATAGCTTCCAGCATCTCATCCACCATATAAACCTCCGTGGCATCATCATTGTCTGCTTCCACTTCTTGTACAACTTTAGAAGTTGTCTCGCCGTTGATGTTCCACAACTCATAATGTGACATGTAACTGTTTCGACACAAGTGCATCATAAGTTCCACATTGTCCAAAAACATTGCGTTCCGGCATTTTGTACATGGGCATCGCACCTTATCGCTATTTGACAACGAAAAAGCTCGTTCCACAAAAGGTTCTATCTTTGCGTACCACTCATCTGATTAACCACCAGTTCTGCTCTTCCAACCAGTATACATCCAACTATGGTATTTGCCCATGTTTGACTCTACAGTTTAAAGCCAGACAAATTATCATTAGTTCCTCGTTAATTTATGCACGATAGAGGAATAATGAGAGAGACAATGAACAAGGTCCGTTGGGGTCCGCCATACACACGCGCGGGTTGTTTAGACGCATACTTTAAGTTCACACTAAATGGACCACGACAGAACCTAAGTGTTGGGGTTGGGCGGCGACTTCCGCGCACCTCTCCTCCTTCTCCATGGCATTGGCATGGTAGCCATCATTGGTGAGAAAGACAAAGGGGATGTAGTCGTTCACACCCTCCTGTTTCATTTTCATCATCGAGCGACCTCATGGATTCTGATGGCCTTCACCATGCATCTCCTTCCTTGGTGCCTTGCCCCCAACCCTTGGGAGGTGGGAGACTGGAACTAGGAGCAGAGAACGGTAGAGACAGGCAGGATTGACCTGACCACAAGACCCAACTCACCCACTCACTTCACTTCATCATCTCCTCTCTTCTCTTCTCTTCTCTTAAGGAGAGGTGGGGTGGCAGATCTTGGCTCGTCCCTCATGTCCATCGCCGACTGGAGATAGAGACGGAGAGAGAAAGAAAATGGCGAAGGAGGTTGCAACCCATCACCCTTCTCGCTACGTGAAGCTAATTAGGGACCAGGATGTACCCGCCGAGGACATCTAACCAACCAGTCCACATCCCCAACTAACCAATCTACGGCCCACACGACCAACCTCTCTTATCTTCCTCACACAACGCTGCCATCATCTCCTCCCGCTCTCCTGGAGCCACCAACCATCCACAACGTCGCGGCACCCGACAGCCGAGCACCCCTGACAGCGCCCTCCTCATGGCGCTTGGGCTCGGTGCCCCAATCGCACCTCCCCCATTGAAAGTGCATCAAGTAATCCCTTGTGGGTATTGGATGATTTATGACAAGCAAATGAGATCCTAACCACTTTATTGAGATGAGCACTGGTTTTAATGGGGAAATAAGCAAAGTGCCAAAAAGAAGGGAGAATGAGGAGCAATGTGGAGAAGAGCTCAAGGAACAAGAGTAGTAGATCATTGTGTGTGGAGTGTGTTATGGAAACACACCCCAAGAGCTCAATCACAAATAAACACACACATTGCACAAATTTATACAGGACCGGACTAGTCTGACTGACACCAGACTAGTCCGATATCCTTTCCCCACAAGATCGGACAAGTACAATATCCATTGGACTAGTTCGATATCTCTCTGACCAGAATCGGACTAGTCCTCCCCAGTGCGGACTAGTCCTCAAAACACTTCACAAGTCACACAAAATCGGACAAGTCCGATCGCCACCAGACTAGTCCGATATCTTTCTGATGTCAATCAGACAAGTCTGATATTAGCACAGACTTGTCGGAAAAACTCTCTGACCGAAATCGGACAAGTCCTCCAAGTGTGGACTTTTCCTCATAACCACTTAGGGTTTCACTGTCCAGACAAGTCCGATGTCTATTAGACTAGTCCAAAGATTTCCAGAAAAGAAATCGGACAAATCCGCTCCTAGCCGGGCTAGTCCGATATTTCGGGACACTTAGGGTTTGCTACACACAGCACACCGGACTAGTCCAGTGTCCACCACGAACTAGTCCGATCTTTCTAAACCCTAATGGTCACTTTTAAAAACCCCGTATAAGTAGAGGTGCATGATCCAAATTTAACCTCTCTCGAACCCTAGCGCCATCACACATCCCAAGAGCCTCAAAAACACATCTCTCCACAAAATCAAAAGCCAAAAAGATCAATCCTTTGAGGATACACTTCGAAGCATTGCAGAGACACATTTCATCACTCTTGAGCTCTTGGTTTGATTCCCTAACACACTCCTGTGATTTTCATTGTAATCTTTTAAGTGTGTTCTTGGTGGATTTGTCATTGTAATCTAGGGGAGCCCTCAACGTGTGAGAAGGCCCCTTGAATTCGGTTATTTACCCTTTGTGATAAGAGAAGAGGATTGGCCTTCGTGGCGATCCAACGAGGGTAGGGTTGGAGAAGACCCGGTCCTTTTGTGGACTTCTCAATGTGGATGTAGGTTGCCTCTGTGGGAGCCGAACCACGGGATAAATCGTTTGTGTTCTTGCTTTGTGTTCATCGTTCTTATTCATCACAACAATCTAGGGTTTCAAGCATTATTGCTTACTTTACGTTGAATCATTAAATATAAGATTGAATTGTGATATATCCTAGTCCATAATCGTGCAACACCTAAATCACAAGTATATTTCCGCTGCATACATCGTAGAATCAAATTAATCAATCAAACTTAATCAACCTAGTCGGTACACACCGGACTAGTCCGCACTTTACCGGACTAGTCCGATATCTCTGGTTTTGATATGGTTGTTAAGTGTTGGAGGTTCCGACAAATTTCAAAAAGTCCTATTCACCCCCCCTCTAGGCCACATTTAATTGGTATCAGAGCAGGTTCTTCAAGAAAGAGACTAACCGCTCGAAGATATCATGTCGGACATGAAGGACGTCCACAAGAGCAACAACCAAGAAAAGGTTGATGATGACAAGAATCAAAAGGTGGAGAAGCTCCTCGAAGCCATTCAAGACTTCAAGGACAACGATGAGGAGACGCTGGAACTAAAGGCACTCCTAAGAAAGAAGACACGTTCCAAAGGAAAGTAAAGATCAAAGAGAAGAAGAAGGGGAGTAGTCACACCGACTACTCCCAATATCCTTTCAACTATGATCGTCTTAATCCCAACAATAATCATTATTTATCTATCCCTCTAGGAAAAGCACCACACTTCGATGGAAGTGATTACTCAATGTGGAGGCAAAATATGAAAATGCATCTAATCTGTCTCAATCCTAGTTTATGGCATATTGTGTGCACAGGGATAGATATCCCAGATGACGATGAAGAGCTCACACCAAGCCAAGAGCAGGCAATTCATCGAAATGCTCAAGTCGCAGCATTCATTACCTCTTCGCTTAGTTGGGACGAGTTCACCAAAGTGGATGGACTCGAGATTGCAAACGAGATCTGGGACACCTTGCAAACTGCGCATGAAGGTGATCGTCATGTGCGTGAAGCAAAGATCGAAATGATCGAGGGTGAATTGGGAAGATTCGCAATCGAAGAAGATGAGTCACCTCAAGATATGTACAACAGACTTAAGACGCTCGTCAACAAGGTTCGATCTTACGGAAGCAAGAAGTGGAATGACCACAAGGTAGTGAAGCTCATCCTTAGAGCTTTCATGCCTCATAACGTCACTTTATACTCCATGATTAGAGAAAGCCCCGGATACAAGAGAATGACTCCAGATGAGGTACTTGGAAAAATCATCAATTTCGAGATGATGGAAAAGCAAGCAAAGCATGTGAAGGAAATAGCCGACCTTACCTCGGCAAAGAAGAAAGGGGTTTCCTTGAAGTCCACCCTCAAGCCCTTATCTAAAGAATCACGAGAAGCTCAATTAGAGGAAGACATCGATGATGAGAGTAGTGATTTGGATGAAGATGACATGATACTATTCATGAAGAAATTCAAGAAAATGATGAAGAAGAGACAAGGCGCCAAATCAAGTGAAGGAAAATACAAGGAAAGAACAAAGCCAAAGTTGAGGCGGGCATGCTATAATTGTGGTTAGTATAGCCACTTATAGTTGATTTCCCATATGAAGAAAACAAGAAGAAGACCAAAGAAGCCAAGCCTCAACCCAAGAAATTCTTCAAGAAGAAGAAACAACCCGAACATTCCTATTCTAGCGATGATGAAATCAATAGTGATAATGAGGATATGCTTATTGGATTAGATAGGAAAACTACCACAAAAATGAAATTTTTACTTGATCAACTTGTTGAGAAGGAGAGGTTGATACATTGTTAAGAGGACATGATTGTCTCCCAAAAGGAGGAATATGTCGAACTTGACAAACTTCTCGAATTTGAAAAGGAGCGAAGCAAGTCACTAGAGGTTGAGTTAGCTTCAAGCAAGGAAGCTTGCTTGGAGTTAAACGACTCAAATGCTGCAATCAATGAAGAACTTGCTAACCTAATCAAGGTTAACAAGATCCTTGAAATGCAAGTTGAGTCACTCAAGCAAAGTAACCCTTCATCCTCTTCAAGTTCACCTTCTCAACACATTAAAACTAAAGTTGCTTCTACTTGTACATGTAATAAAGTTGACACCAGTTTGAAAAACAAGCCAACTTCTACAAAGGATAAGCATCCTGCCCAAAGTGGCATATTTGACAAGGAGAAGATCAAATATGCACGTAGTGCATACTTGGTCACAAGACCTCCAAATGTCAAATATGGCATTGGTTACTCTTATGGTGAAAAGCAACATGCTAGAAGCCATAAGAATAACAAGGAGAGGATTGCCTTTGTGAAGGGAAGACTCTCTCAAGCTGGAAAGTCCATGATTAAAATATTAAGCACACATGAACACCGGACTAGTTCGTAGGGGTCCGGACAAGTCCGGTCCTCCGGACAAGTCCGACCTCCTAGACTAGTTCTGTGTATAAACAACAAAAGTTACTATTTAGAACTTTCGATGCATCTTATTTATTAATGAGAAGTAATTGGGGAAAGGTTTATGCTCACTATGTTGGGCCACGCCATGAGAACACTAAATCTCATGTGTGGGTGCCCAAATCCCTTGTGACTAACCTAAGAGGACCCAAGCAAGCTTGGGTACTTAAAACCAAGGCATAATTTTTTTTGCAGTCCTATTCCTCTGGTGGATCCAAATGGGTGCTAGACAGTGGTTGCACCAACCATATGACCGGAGAAAGAAGAATGTTCGTTGAATATGAAGCAAAAGAGGATCCAAGTGAGGGCATTTACTTCGGAAACAATATTCAAGGAAAGGTGCTCGATACCGGTAAAATTGCCATATCACCACAACACACTCTTTCTCACGTATTACATGTAGATTCCTTAGATTATAACCTGTTTTCCATATCTCAATTATGTGACAAAGGTTATAATTTCTTGTTCACTAACGAGGGTGTGACCGTCTCTAGGAGGAGTGATGGTTCCATTGCATTCAAGGGTATGTTAAAGGGAAAACTTTATCTTGTTGACTTCAACAAGGATAAAGCTGAACTTGACACATGCTTGATTGCAAAACCCAACATGGGTTGGCTGTGGCATAGACAGCTAGCGCATGTTGATGTGAGGAACCTTCAAAAACTCCTCAAGGGAGATCACATCCGAGGTTTGAAGGATGTTGTTTTTGAGAAAGACAGGCCTTGTAGCACGTGCCAAGCCGACAAGCAAGTTGGAGCACCTCACCCTGCCAAGAACGTCATGACTACAACAAGACTGCTTGAGCTACTACACATGGACTTATTTGGCCTAATTGCCTACATAAGAATCGGCGGTAACAAATATGGTTTAGTAGTTGTTGATGATTTTTCTCGCTTCACTTGGGTTTTCTTTTTGCATGACAAGTTAGAAACACAAGGAATACTCAAGAAGTTCTTCAAGCGAGCTCAAAATGAATTTTCATTGACAATCAAGAACATTCAAAGCGACAACGACATGGAGTTCAAGAACACACAAGTGGAGGAGTACCTAGATGAACAAGGCATAAAGCACGAGTTTTCAGCTTCATACTCCCCTCAACAAAACGGAGTTGTCGAAAGAAAGAACCGAACTCTCATAGAGATGGCGAGAACAATGCTCGATGAGTACAAGACCTTGGATCGATTTTGGGCAGAAGCGGTCAACACCGCTTGCCACGCCATAAATCGACTTTACCTTCATCGACTACTCAATAATATATCCTATGAGCTACTTACCGGTAACAAGCCCAATATTTCATATTTTTGAGTTTTCGGTTCTCCATGTTATATTTTAAACAAGAAGCCTAGGAATTCAAAGTCCGCTTCGAATTCCGATGAAGGTTTCTTGCTTGGTTATGATTCAAACACTTACACCTATCGTGTTTTCAACAAGACCTCTGGACTTGTTGAAGTAGCATGTGATGTAGTGTTCGATGAAACTAATGGCTCCCAAAAGGAGAAAGTTGATCCATGTGTGCTAGATAAAGAAGAAGCTCCTTGCCAAGCATTGAGAAGAATGGCGTTAGTTGACGTTCGACCACAAGAGCCGCCTCTACATATCCATGAGGAAAACAAACCACAAGAGGAGACCAATGATCAAGGGGGAGCTTCCATACAAGATCAAACTCAAGAAAGTGAAGATGATTAACAAGTCTACAAAAGCAATCATTTAGGGGGAGAATAAGATGATCATGAAGATTCAAGACAGCACGTACCACACCCAAGAGTACACCAATGCGTCCAAAGGGATCACCCAATCAACAACATTATCGGCGACATCCAAAAGGGAGTAACTACTAGATCTCGCATAGCTAAATTTTGTGAGCATTACTCGTTTGTGTCCTTTTTGGAACCACGCAGGGTTGAGGATGCATTGAAGGATCCGGATTGGGTAGTGGCCATGCAAGAAGAACTCAACAATTTCAAGAGAAACGAGGTGTGGGAACTAGTCGAAAGACCCAAATCCAACATCGTCGGAACCAAATGGGTCTTCCTCAACAAACAAGACAAACATGGGGTGGTGACAAGGAACAAGGCACGACTCGTTGCCAAAGGGTATTCACAAGTCAAAGGTTTGGATTTCGATGAGACCTTTGCTCCCGTACCTAGACTTGAATCCATTAGAATATTACTTGCATATGCTACTCACCATGATTTCAAGCTCTATCAAATGAATATGAAAAGCGACTTCCTCAACGGACCAATCAAGGAGGAGGTGTATGTGGAGCAACCACATGGGTTTGAAGACAAAGAGTTCCCCGACCACGTATTTAAATTGCGTAAGGCTCTCTACGGCCTCATACAAGCTCCTAGAGCTTGGTATGAGTGTATTAGAGATTTCTTAATTGAAAATGGCTTTAAGATTGACAAAGTAGATTATACACTGTTTACAAAGAATTTTGACAATGATCTTTTTGTTTGTCAATTCTATGTTGATGATATAATTTTTGGTTCAACTAACCCATCTTTTGTGAGGAATTTAGTAAAATTATGAAAGATAGTTTTGAGATGTCCATGATGGGAGAGCTAAAGTACTTTGGGATTCTAAGTGCGACAACAAAAGGAAGGGACGTTCATAAGCCAAACCAAGTACACACAAGACATACTCAAGAAGTTTGGAATGGACAAGGCCTATAAGGACTCCCATGGCAACAAATGGCCACTTAGATATCAATGAAGATGGACCTAGCATCGACCAAAAGGTATATCACTCCATGATTGGATCTCTACTCTATTTATGTGCATCTAGGCCAGACATTATGTTGAGTGTATGTTTGTGTGCAAGATTTCAAGCCAATCCTAAGGAGTGTCACTTGACAGCCGTAAAAAGGATCTTGAGATATTTAGTTCATACACCCAACCTTGTTCTTTTGTATCCAAAAGGCTCCAAATTCAATCTCGTTGGTTACTCCAATGCAGATTATGCCGGATGCAAGGTAGATAGAAAAAGTACCTCCGGTACATGCGAGTTCCTAGGGAGATCTCTAGTTTCTTGGTCCTCCAAGAAACAAAATTCCATTGCCTTATCCACAGCCGAAGCGGAGTATGTTGCAGCTGGGAGTTGTTGTGCACAACTCCTTTGGATGCGACAAACTCCAAGGGATTACGGTTAAAATATGAACCGTATTCCACCCCTTCGTGATAATGAGAGTGTCATTAAAATTGCCCATAATCCCGTTGAGCACTCTAGAACAAAACACATAGACATAAGGCATCACTTCTTGAGAGACCACTCCATGAAAGGAGATATAGCCATCTCCCATGTCAACACCGAAAAACAATTGGCCGACATATTCACCAAGCCACTTGATGAAAAATGCTTTTGCGAGCTTTGAAATGAACTAAACATCCTTGATGCTCGGAATGTGGCTTGAAATGTTGCATACCTGTATGAATTCTTCAAAATATGTTGATTGAATTGTGAAAATCAAATCTCTCAATTTTCTCCAAAAAACTATGACAATTACTAGATCTTGGTGAATTATGGTCATTGCTTGATTGTTGTATGCTTACTGATCATATTCATCAACATTAGTTGATTTGATTTGCCTCCCTAATTTCTAAATATGTACCTTCAAATATATATGAATGGGCTAAGAAGTTAGTGCCTGGTGACCACGGACTAGTCCGTGGTTACATGGACTAGTCTGCCCATGCAGACTAGTCCAAAGAGCGGCGGTTAGGCCGGACTGGTCCGGTAGACCACGGACTAGTCTGATATAGCCTCTGGAAAAGTTCGTACTAGTCCAGTCTTCTCCGGACTTGTCCGATTTTTCGTGTCCTTAACCCTAGCCCATTGGATCTCTGGTAATCTCTGAAGATTCCGATTCCAACTTCTCCGAGCTCGGGCCCTTACCCCTCCTCCGAGTTTGCCTACTTTGGCATTGGGGGATCGAGTGGCTCCGCACCTCCTCCTCCTCCTCATTAGCCCAAAGACGAAGATGAAGATGATGAGAGGACCGACAGCAAGGCGTGAAGACTTTAGGTCCTCCTCTCCTTCTTTTTGGTGTCTTGATGCCAAAGGGGGAGATATTGAGGGGGAGTCTTAGGTCTTAGGTCTTTAGCTGTAGGATGCGAGGAGAGAGCTTCCTTTGTGCTCTTTGTCTATTTTGCGGGTTGTAAACTGTTTAATATGATATTTTGCTACTTAATGGTCCTGTTATGCAATGCTTTGAACTACTTGTGGATTAATCTATGAAATTTGTGATTATGCTCCTAGAATGAAATTTATGCTTGTTGTTAGTGTGTTAATGTCAATTATTTCATTCTCCTCATAATTATTGTTTCAATGCACTTAGTTATGAATCCCACCATAAAGAATGCACATATGGATCATGTTTTCATTGCTTGATGTATTTTAAACTCATATGTGCATACTTTATGAAAATCTCAACTTTTATCATATATTGTGAAATCTCAATTGGTTGTCATCAATCACCAAAAAGGGGGAGATTGAAAGTGCATCTAGGAATCCCTTGTGGGTTTTGGGTGATTTATGACAAGCAAATGAGATCCTAACCACTTTGTTGAGATGAGCACAGGTTTTAATGGGGAAATAAGCAAAGTGCCAAAAAGAAGGGAGAATTAGGAGCAATGTGGAGAAGAGCTCAAGGAACAAGAGTAGTAGATCATTGTGTGTGGAGTGTGTTAAGGAAACACACCCCAAGAGCTCAATCACAAATAAACAAACACATTGCACAAATTTATACAGGATCGGACTAGTCTGACTGACACCAGACTAGTCTGATATCCTTTCTGCACAAGATCGGACAAGTCCGAAATCCATCGAACTAGTTTGATATCTCTCTGACTAGAATCGGACTAGTACTCCCCAGTGCGGACTAGTCCTCAAAACACTTCACAAGTCACACAAAATCGGACAAGTCCGATCGCCACCAGACTAGTCTGATATCTTTCTGATGTTAATCGGACAAGTCCGATATTAGCACGGTCTAGTCCTATAAACTCTATGACCTGAATCAAACAAGCCCTCCAAGTGCGGACTTGTCCTCGTAACCACTTAGGGTTTCACTGTCCGGATAAGTCCGATGTCTATCGGACTAGTCCGAAGATTTCCAGAAGTGAAATCGGACAAGTCCGCTCCTAGCCGGACTAGTTTGATATTTCGGGACACTTAGGATTTGCTACACACAGCACAACGGACTAGTTCGGTGTCCACCACGGACTAGTCCGATCTTTGTAAACCCTAACAGTCACTTTTAGAAACCCCATATAAATAAAGGTGCACGGCCCAACATTAACCTCTCTCAAACCCTAGAGCCATCACACCTCCCAAGAGCCACAAAAACACATCTCTCCATGAAATCAAAAGACAAAAAGATCAATCCTTTGATTATACACTTCGAAGCATTGGAGAGACACATTTCATCACTCCTGAGCTCTTGGTTTGATTCCCTAACACACTCCTGTGATTTTCATTGTAATCTTTTGAGTGTGTTCTTGGTGGATTTGTCATTGTAATCTAGGGGAGCCCTCAACGTGTGAGAAGGTCCCTTGAATTCGATTATTTACCCTTTGTGATAAGAGAAGAGGATTGGCCTTCGTGACGATCCGACGAGGGTAGGGTTGGAGAAGACCCGGTCCTTTTGTGGACTCCTCAACGTGGATGTAGGTTGCCTCTGTGGGAGCCCAACCACGGGATAAATCGTTTGTGTTCTTGCTTTGTGTTCATCGTTCTTATTCATCACAACAATCTAGGGTTTCAATCATTATTGCTTACTTTATGTTGAATCATTAAATATAAGATTGAATTGTGATATATCCTAGTCCATAATTATGCAACACCTAAATCACGTGAATATTTCTGCTGCATACATCGTAGAATCAAATTAATCAATCAAACTTAATCAACCTAGTCGGTACACACCGGACTAGTCCGCACTTTACCGGACTAGTCCGATATCTCTGGTCTTGATCTGGTTGTTAAGTGTTGCAGGTTCCAACAAATTTCAAAAAGGCCTATTCACCCCCCTCTAGGCCACATTCACTCATGCCGGCCACCCCGGCACCGCAACACCCCGACGCCCGACGGCCCCTGTCCTCATGCCCCAATAGCATATATGCATAATTAAAAGAATTAAGCATAATCTACACTAAACCAATTAAGCATAATGTACACTAAGAAAATTAAGCATAATTAAGCAAATTGACCACTTAAGCATAATTAAATAAACAATTAAGCAATTTAAACAATTAAATTCAAATTCAAATTTGATTGAAACTTCATACATTTGAATTGAGGGGGGGTGAGGGTGGGGGAGGGGGGAGGGTGAGGGTGGGTGGGGGTGGGGGGGGGCTCTGAAGGGAGGGTGAGGGTGGGGGACTCTGTAGGGAGGGTGAGGTTGGGGGAGGGGGGGGGGCTCAGGGAGGGTGAGGGTGGGGGCAGGGGGTGGGGGGCGTTCGAGGAGGGGAAGTGCGAGGAGGGGGTGCTCCAGGAGGTGTAGCTCGGCGTGGAGGGGGGAGGGAGGTGGAGAGGAGCCTTACCTACTGAGCGGCGGCGCATTGGAGGTTCGGCACGGCCGGGGCGGCGCGGTGGGGCGCGCCGGGCATGGCAGCGACTGTGGTGGCGTCGGGCGCGGCGGCGGGCAAAGAACAACGAACCAGCGCGTGGGGAATTATGGAAAAAGAAGAGGCGCCCCAGTGTAGGTTAAATTCCACTACTTACATCGACCTAATTAAACTAATTACGTCGGCCTAGTAGACTTACGACGGCCAAGCTCAAGGCTAATGTAAGTTAAGTGTAACTTCTGACAGCCTTCTTATTTACGTCGGTTGCGGGTCCCGGCCGACGTAAGTTTAGGTTTATTGCTGTCAGCCATGGAACTTACGTCGGCAGCCGACGAAAGTAAGTTAACTTACATCGGTCTCTTTCGACTGACGTAAGTTATACTACTTTCGTCGGCTGGCTGACGAAAGTTATGCTGGCCGACGTAAGTGTTCACATTTATTGTTGTGTTGGTTGTTTCTTTGCACACCATGACACAAGATTAGAACCAAAAAATATAACAAAACGAGTGGAGCATCTGTCATCAAGGCATTCGACCCTATCAGCATCTGAAAATGCGCTGACTGTTGATGTTTGAGACTTGGTGTACAAGAACCCAACATTAGATGTACTTTTAATGTATCTCAAAATACGCTTTACTGCCATCCAATGTACTAAAGTGGGAGCATGTAGAAACTGGCATACCTTGTTTACCGAAAATGCAATATCGGGTCTTGTGAGTGTAAGATATTGAAGTGCACCCACGATACTTCAAAATTTTGTACCATATCCAGAATCAAGAGATGTTCCTTCATCAGCCGTTAATTTTTCTGAGCTTGAGAGAGGGGTTGGTGACGGCTTGCATGCTCTCATGCCGACTCTACTCAAGAGATCCATTGCATATTTCTCTTGAGTACAATACCTTCACATGTTCTTCTGACTCCAATTCCCAGGAAAAAAAATGTAAATCTCCCAAGTGTTTTAGAGCAAAGTGCACTCTTAATTCTTGTAAGAGATCTGAAATAATTTCCTGAGAAGATCCGGTGATAATTATATCATCAACATAAATCGACATATAAATAGTAGCATCATGCTTGTTATAGATAAATAAAGAAGTATCAGATTTAGATGACCTGAACTTGAACTCTTGAAGCTTTGTACATCGAGAGTACTAGGCTCTCAGAGCCTGTTTCAGACCATATAATGCTTTGTCAAGTTTGCATATATAAGAGGGTGTATTTTTGTCTCCAAACCCAGGTGGTTGCCTCATGTACACCTCATCTTCCAGAACACCATGTAGGAACGCGTTCTGTACATCTAGCTGTCTCAAACTCCATCCGAGAGAACTAGATGAATAGTTGCTGATTTTACAACGGGCCTGAAACTATCTTCATAATCAATTCCATACCGTTGCTTGAATCCTTTTGCTACCAAGCGTGCCTTGTACCTATCAATTGTACCATCAGCCTTCCTTTTAATTTTATATACCCATTTGCAATCTATCACATTTTTCCCTTGACTTGACGGAACAAGATGCCACGTCTTGTTCTTTATTAGTGCACCATATTCTTCCTGCATAGCTCTTTTTCAAAGTTTGTTCTGTAGAGCTTCCTCCGTACTTTCTGGTTCACATGTGGAAGTTAAAAGACCATAACGAATCGGAATGGGATAAAGTTTCTTAGGATTACTTATGCCTCTTTGAAGTCTAGTAACTGGTTGTGTGTGCATCTGCTGCTCCACAGATGATCCCGTAGTCGATGAGAATCCGGGCAATGTGGCACTTTCCCGTTGGTTGCTTTCATCAGCGCTGATTTGCTGTTGACCGGGTGACATGGAAAGCGCTGGCACATCAGCTCCTGATTGGTGGCCCGCACCCGCGCTTTGCTGTTGCACACGATACAGCGTCGCACACGGTGCGGCACCTGGATGTGCGGGCGGGGACCACGTGGCTGTACCATCTGTCGGGCCGGTACCGCCCGTGATTTCCTTCTGCACGCGAGAGGAAGCCGTGCGTTGTGCGCCTTGTCATGCGGGTGTTGGCGCTGTGAGAACTATAACCAATAGACACACACTGAGTGGATTGATATGCGAGTTTATGGGTGTTGTATGGTCTGAGGTTTGGCCAACAGGCACATCCAAACACACGAAAACTAGAGTAGGATGGTTTTGTGCCAAGGAGACACTCAAAAGGGGTAGAATAATCAGGAACTTTGCTAGGTAGAATATTTATGAGGTGTGTGGCAGTGAGAAAATCTTCATCCCAAAATTTCAAAGGCATACCGGCATTTGCTAGGAGTGTAAGTCCAATTTCCACAATATGTTAGTGTTTGCGTTCAGCGGATCCATTTCACTGATGTGCATGCGGGCAAGAGATGTGGTGTGCAATACCATATTTTTGTAAAAAGTTGTTTAGCATCTCATACCTTTCAACCCAATCAGATTGTAGAGCAAGTATCTTCTTGTTGAATCGCCTCTCTACATGAGCTTGAAAATTTTGGAAGACAATAAGAACATCAGATTTTTTCTTTATGAGAAATATCCAAGTATATTTTCTGAAATCATCAATAAAGCTTACGTAATGTTCAAAACGACCAACATATTTTGGAGCCTTTCCCCAAACATCGGAAACAAATTAAATCAAGCGGTGAACGTGACACATCAGTGGAAATGAAATAAGGAAGCTGATGACTTTTTCCAAGCTGACAAGTCACAAATCTGTTCCAACCTCGACATGTCTGTTGGAACAATATTATTTTTACTAAGGATTTTTCTAACAATAGGAGTGGCAGGGTGGCCTAGACGATTGTGCCATTGCAAGAAGGGTACTTTGGTGGCGCTGAGGGTGATGTGGTCTGATCTCCAGTCTTATGGAATGAGAGGATACAAGTCGTGTCTACATTGGCCTCTGAATACGACCTTCCTCGTGTCCTGATCCTTAATTAAAAAGAACCAAGGGTGAACTTCTATAAATATGTGATTATCACGAGTAAAGCAATGAATGGAGAGAAAACTTTTAGAAGTGCTTGGTACATGCAAGATATTGTCAAGTCTAAAACTCTTTTGAGGGGTAAAAATAAATGAATGACCAACATGACTTATTCACATACCTGTGCCATTTGCATTATGCACTTGATCATGTCCATGTTACCTTTCCTTCACAGACATTTTATCAAATTCTCCTGTGATGTGGTCTGTTGCACCACTGTCCATGTACCAATTTCTGTTGACTCCATAGGCCAAAGTCATGGCAGATGCCGCCAATCTTTCATATGGTTCATATTCTTCCTCAAACCTGTGCCAACAACTAGATACAGTATGACCCACATTGAAGTAGATTTAGCAGGTTGGTTTGTCATTGTTGTGGTTGGCGGAATTATTTGAAGAGTATCTACCACATCTTCCACCAGCACCTCCACGATAATTAATTGAGTTTCGGCCACCACGCTTTGCACCGTTGCGGCCTCCTCCAAGGCCGCCACGTGAGAACCCACAAGAGGAGGTGCCACATCCCCTTGATGCTGATTTACTAAGGAGTTGAAATCACTTCCTCCTTGAAGGAGCTACTGTCTGGTCTCAAAATTTAGCATATGTCCAAAAAGATCACTAAGAGTGATGTCAGTATTTTGGATGTTCAACGCCGCGACAAAAGTGTTGTACTCTTGGTCTAGCCCGGCTAGAATATATGCGATGGTTTCGTCCTCCTCAAGAGGTTTTCCCGCAGCTGCAAGTTCATCAGCACAACTTGTGACTTTAGTAAAATAGGTGGACACTGACTTGTTACCTTTGGAGGCATTGGCCAACTTGATTCTCAAGTTGTTAATCCATGATTTTGACTGGGTTGCATACATATTCTCCAATGCAACCCATATGTCCCTGAACGTGTCATACGAGATAACTTGACTCAAAATTTACTTTGACAATGTTCCAAAAAGATAACCTAAGATATGTTGATCTTGAGCCACCCATGCACTATATGTCGGGTCCGCCTGTCCCTTCTCTGGCCCTACGATCTTTTCATCAGGGGGAGCTATGGTTCCATCTAGGTAACTGTCGGTACCCTGCGTACCGTATACCCCTTGGGACTTCAAAAAGACCAAAGGAACTTCACCTGTCTAAGATGAAGACCTCTGGAGCCCCCACGTGTCATGCGGGACTGGACCTCCCTCCCTTCTATGGTTAGTCCCGGTGCTGCCACGTGTATACTGCAACCAGAGCGACGGAAAGATCCGGGTTAAACACCTGCGCGACACCCCGGACCTAACCCCCGACAGAGAGAAGCTCCGGTACCGACCCGTGTACTACTACACCAAACCTACCCGTCCTAGACGGTAAGCTCCAGAGCTGCCACGTGTCCAACCGTCGGACCTTCAGCTTCAACAAGCAGACTGGAGGACCCCAAACGGCTTGGACCTTCAAGGAGCAATCAAAGACTTCAAGACCCGATTAAGTGTCATTAATACGATATTAATGACACATGATCGGATGGCCCTTAATACCAGTAACGGCACATTCAAGGCCCGTTACCACACTATTAAGGGTAATTAACCTCATTAATTGTGTATTAAGCATCAGTAATCGCCAGGGCCACATGTCAGGCCAGGCTAGCGATGTAACGACCAATCCTTGTACTATAAAAGGACTGGTCAAGCGATACACAGGGACGGTTCTTCTAGACCTCTTCCATACTCAGCTCTGACACACACTCTCAAGTGCTCAGACGCTCAATACAACAACTACACACCCCGTGGAGTAGGGTATTACGCTTAGGCGGCCCGAACCATGTAAATCCTTGTGTCTACTTGCCATCGTGTTCTGAATCTCTGCGCGCCCATTACCGAACTACAAACTCCGCGGGCTACCAACGGTAGTGCCGGGAGAATTGCCGGAACCAGACTGCAACAGTTGGCGCGCCAGGTAGGTGCGCCCGAGATTCAAGGATGGTGAACTTTGCTGCTGGATCGGCCAACGGCAACCCTGCTGCGCAACCTGCTGGAGGCAATCCCACCAACATGCAGCAGCCCGCAGGTGTTGTGGCTCCAGCAGGAGTCATGCCACCGCCGCCACCATCCGCACCAGCAAATCAAGCTGGACAGCGAGATGGGGTGTCTGCGTCGGTCACGGCATCGGCGAACAACAACCCTAAACATGCACTCCATGCCGCACGTGCTCTTCTCCAATGTCCACCGCCTCCAGGAGCATCCCAGGGTGCAATGGAGCAGTGGAGGGCTGATGTGGAACACTTGGTTGCAGCAGCAGCCGATCGCATCAGCAACCAAGGTCCTCCCCCCTCGGGGCTGGCCCCATCGCAGCATCGGACCGTGTTAGGTAGACTTAGTCCGCATGCTTCCCAACACAGGAGGCGTGCTACGTCTCGACAGGCGACGTCGCTGCCTTCCGGGGCGCAACGTACCCATACGGTAACCAGGCTTTCAACTCACGACCTCCGGGCGGAGCTTGATCGCCGTTACCGCCAACAGGATGGCCGCGTCCATATTGAGCATGCTCGCGAAAAGCGAGAGGCTCAGGACAGTCCTGCTCCGAGGGAGTAGGAGGAGGCTGTTCTGCCCTAGCCATGCACCTACACATGGTCAGATGTCCGCATAAGTTCCTGCCTCACTTGTCGGAGAAATTTGACGGGACTGTCAATCCCGCTGAGTTTCTCCAAAACTACTCCACCGCAATCCTTGCGGCTGGAGGCATTGAGGCCGTAATGGCCAATTATTTCCCTGTGGCTTTGACTGGGACCGCCAGGTCCTGGTTCATGAGCCTTCCGCCCGACTCCATCAACAGTTGGGCGGAACTGTGCCAACAATTCACAGCCAACTTCGGGAGTTCATACACCCGACCAGGCACCGAACTGGACCTTTTTTGTTGTCAAGTAGAAAGGGGGACAGTCCCTACGATCCTTCATCCAGAGGTTCTCCCAAGTACGAAACACTATTCCTTCTATCTCAAGCGCCTCTGTTATTGTGGCATTTAGACAGGGCATACGAGACAAGAAGATGTTGGAGAAGCTGGCGACCAAGGAGGTCACCAGCGTCACATAACTCTTCAGCTTGGCAGACAAGTGCACTGATACTGTGGACGACCGTGAAATGCACTCCCAACCACCTCTAGAGGACAACAAAAAGTACTCCAAGGGAGAAGCCACTACCTCTGGGAGTGGCAAGAAGAAGAAAAAGTCCAACGGCCATCGGCCGGCACACCTACAGCAGATGCTACCGTAGCTCCGGGTGGCCAGGGGCCACGCCCCGAGAAACGACCTCAGCCGTCGTCTGAAGACGGAGGCAGCTCCAAGATGTGGTGTCCCATACACAAGTCAAACAGCCACAACCTGGAAGGCTACTGAGAGGTCCAGAACCTTGCCGAGCGCTACAACAAGCGCCGGGAAGAAGTTCCTTTCCGTCAAAGGGAAGAAAAACAGAAAGTCGACGAAGCTCCAGCTGAAGAGGAGTTAGGCTTTCAGGACCCTAAAAAGGTCCTAAAGGCTGTTTACACCTCCATCGATGATGACTCCGATGTATCCGACAACGAGCGTCGGAAAACCATAAACACCATCTTTGGTGGTTCGTGGGACATCACCTCCCGCCGTGTCCTCAAGACCATGCGATAGGACATGGCCTCGGTAGCTCCCACCGCCAGGAGGAAGTGGATGGACACTGCCATCACCTTCGATGCTTCGGACTGCCCTCGGAACATGATCGGAGCTGGCCAGCTTCCACTGATGGTATCTCCTACCATCAACAACATCCAACTCCACCATGTGATGGTGGACGGAGGTTTGGGGCTAAACCTCATAAGATTTGAAGCTTTTGTCAAGCTTCAGCTCCGACCTTCGGATCTTCGCCCTTCCCGACCTTTCTCCGGAGTAGGTCCGGGGGCCATAACTCCACTCGATGCTATTACTCTCCTAGTGACCTTTGGGACTCGGGAGAATTGCCGCACTGAGAAGTTGGTCTTTGACGTGGCGCAGATCAACTTACCATTCAACGCCATCTTGGGTAGGCCAGCCTTGTACAAGTTCATGGCTGCTGCTCATTACGGCTACTTGGTGTTGAAGATGCCAACACCAGCAGGTGTTCTCCAGATCCGTGGAGATCGCACCGCCGGAGTGACTGCTCTGGAAGAACACCATGCGCTTGCTACAGCGCAGGAGGAAGAATCTGGAAAGGAGCAAGCTTTGAAACCCCCGAGCATTCGTTATCGAGGTTCAACCTCTGCACCTCATGTGCAACCAAGTGGCGACACCGACCCGTCAAAGTCATCCAAATCGGTTCCAACGTTGCTCAGACCACCCGTATATTGGGAGGTCTGAAAAACAAGTAGGAACTCACGCTCGTCACTTTCCTCCGGGCTAATGTCGATGTGTTTGCCTGGCAACCGTCACAAATGGCTGGGATCCCTAGGGAAGTGATCGAGCATAAACTGAAGATTTATCCCGACGCTCGGCCTGTACACCAGAAGCCTCGGAAGCAATGAGTAGAGCGACAAAACTTCATACATTAAGAAGTGAAGAAGTTGCTCGAAGCTGGATTCATCCGAGAAGTCTTCCACCCAAAATGGTTGGCAAACTCAGTCGTTGTACCCAAGGCCGGCAGGAAGCTTCGGATGTGTATCGACTACACTACACTGAATGAGGCATGTCCAAAAGATCCATTCCCACTACCTCGAATAGATCAGATAGTGGATTCCGCCTCTGGGTGTGAATTACTGTGTTTCCTAGACTCATATTCTGGGTACCATCAAATCAGAATGTCTAGATAAGATGAAGAGTATAATTCCTTCATCACAATAGATGGATTATATTGTTACACTGCCATGCCATTCGGTCTCAAAAACGCTGCTTCAACATTTGTACGAGTTATGTACAAAACTTTTTGAGAGCTTATCAGAGATGTAGTGGAAGTGTACGGCGATGACATCGCTGTCAAGATCAAGAAGAAGGAGTCATTCCTTGACACCTTGCAAGCTGTCTTCGACAAATTGCGAATCACACGCACAAAGCTGAACTCGGACAAGTGCGTCTTCGGGGTTAGCTCCAGAAAGCTTCTTGGATTCTTGGTGAACCACCGAGGAATAGAAGCAAATCAGGCGAAGATAAAATCTATTTAAGACATGCGGCCACCAGCCCGCATCAAGGACGTCCAGAAGCTAACTGGATGTCTAGCCGCCCTCAGCCGGTTATCCTTAAGACTGGCGGAACGGGCGCTACCCTTCTTCAAGTTATTGAGGATGTCCGGACAATTCCAATGGTCTGAAGAAGCAGAAAAAGCATTCCAGGAGCTGAAGCAGCTCCCCACCACTCTACCAACCTTGGTAGCTCCTCACCACTCACCGGGTTGCATCTCTAAGCGCATGTATTCTATCTTGAACATGGCTTGTCTTACCTCCTTGATCGTGTTGGATCCTACGTGGTAGTCACAAAGTGCTTTCCACACATCGTATGCACATCGGAGGTGTGCAACACGGTCGAAGTCGCTTTGTGTTAATCCTTGTATGATCAAGTTCCAAGCCTTGTTGTTGTTGTCGACATCTCTCAGATTTGTAGCTGTAACTTGATCGTTTGATGGCACTTCGTAAGGCTTGTATACCTTCTCCAATATTGCAAAGCCTTGTGCCTGGATGAAAGCCTCCATGCGTGCCTTCCAAAACTGAAAATCAATACCAGCAAACACACAAGGTTTGGCCGAGTACTTCTCCATGATGATTAGTCAAAAACACGTGCAAATCACAAATATTAGAGCACCGTGGCTCTGATACCAATTATAGGATCGAAGATCACGTGAAAAGCTACCAGAGGGGGGTGTATGGTAGATTTAAAAATCTTATGCAGCGGAAACAATTAAAGCCCAACCCCTTCGGTAGAAAAACGACCTGTTAAAGAAATCGTGTGTGAGACTAATCTAAACGTGTTTCACTGTGAGAAAAGTGATAGATATCAGAGAGAATCAAATCACAAATACAACACATCAAGAATCACTCAAATCCGAGAAAAACTCAAGTTATGATCGAAAGATCAAACAAAGGTCAATCTGCCCTACTCGAGAAAAAAAGTTCTGGAACGCTGCAAAGAAACTCGTGTAGATCATAGAGCACAAATCCAATGACGGTGAAATTTTGAAAGATGATAGAAAATCAAGTTGTTAAGACAACCCAAAAAGAATCATGTCAATTGGATCCGTAAAAATTGAGTTATGATAAAACCACCGACGAAAGGTAGTGCTGTCCAGAAACTCGATGAGTAAAAGTTGTCTGGAACAAGTCGGACGAACAAGGCACAAAAGTTCCTTCAAACTACGAATTTTATTCAATAGAACACAAGAGGAACAGCCCCCAAAGTCGTGCACCACGAGCTCTGGGCTCCCTTGCTTATATAACCAGCTCGAAAGCCAACTCAACTCAGATCAGGAACCTAATCCTACTCTGTTCACGAATCGTAACTTTCCATAACTACTTAGGATTCTTCTATACGCAGATAGAAGCAATCTTAAGACTTCCAAACACATTAGGAACATATCCCACATTTATAAACAACTCAAATTTGTGATCCACACGAAATCCTATCATAACCAACTCAAATCTTTCCATATTTGAGTCAAACCCGACTCAGCCGCAGCCTGAGTCCATAACCTAGTCGGTTGGACCTTTCCCACCAACTCTTTACGTCGAAATCTCTTCATCACGTCTCGGAACCATGTAGCCACGTCCATTCACTCCTTGCACACGTGCAAATATCTTCCAATGACGTCCACGATACCTTCACATGCATTGTTCTTGATTCAATCATGTTGCGCAACCTCCTTATCAACTCAACCACAATTCCTCCTGAATTTGGTTATTGGAACCTCATCTCCTCCCTGAGACTAGTCCAATAGATCCCATCACCAGCCATTCTTGAACTCAAGCAACACCTGCACATGAATAAACAACCAATCCATACAAGCCCAAGTCCTTGACTTGACTCAAGTTAGCTTCAAACGCAACACCTTACGTGAGAACCTCACATAAGCATGTTGCAAAACCACAGTAACACGATATCATCCATATCAACCAAAAATCCATCAAAAACTTAGCAAATGAATACTAAGCAATCTTTCCAGAGATGTAAAGAAAGTACGAAACATTGCAAATGAAAAACAGAAGCATTGCGGTCAAGTTCTGGACCTTGCCAGAGCAACTCGGACCTTGAGCCGGAGCTAACAAAAGCTAGTAGAACCTAGCGCCGGAACTTACCAAAACTAGTATAACCAAGTAAACCCAAAAGCCGGAGCTAGAGAAAAAACTCACCGGACCTAACCAAAACTAGTCGAATCTTAATAAAAAGGTGTGTTGGTGATAATCAAAACTTTTACCGTCAAATCAAGTGTATTCACTACGAGCCAATGTATTCAACACACATAGGTCTTACAATCTCCCCCTTGATGAATGCATTGGCAACAACATTTAAAATCCGAACATTGGCTTATTCACATAAAAGTTTTGAAGGAAATTTATCCCCCTCTGTAAATCAAAAGTAAAATGAGAAGAAAATCCAAAAAATTCCCATATTATCTCTCCCCTTTTATTATCTCTCCTTATGCACATATTCTCTTTCTCTTCATGCTTATCTCTCACCCTTTGACAATGTATTCAGCAAGTCATGAGCATATAAACAAATTATCTCCCCCCCCCCCTTTAGTTGTTATGAGCATATTATAACATATACATATAAACAAAGCTCATCCAAGTCATACTATCAAGTACCTTACATTATCACATCAATGAAATACTTTAAGTAGTGTAAGCCATGCTAGAGATGAAATGTAATTTTCAATTTAAGTAAGTCATGATCTCACAAACTTATCTATTTCAAAACCTGAAATCATGACACTAGTTGCTGCATTTTATTATTTTTCAAAGCATAAATTTAGTTCATATGATATTTGCAAGAGATTATATGCGCATCTGCCTTATTCTAACCAACCAAGACAAGCCTATGTCATTTGACAATCAGAAGCTTAAGGACATGGTTTTAGTCATACACAAATTCTTCCAAGTTCATATCTAAGTGCAATGATAAGCCATCTCAAAAGAAGAAGTGCGATGCATGCATATTCTCTTGATCTTTTCTCAATTTATATTTGTTCATAAAAACTCAATATGTGAGTTGATTACTTGATTAATTCTTAATGATTAAAAGCACTTGTGAACATGTAACAAGTTCAAAACAGCAAGAAAGTTCGACCATGACCAGTTTTAGTGTAAGTAATTATTCCAATTACTAGACATGGCAAAAACTACAAAATGTATAACACGAGTAATGTAGTAAGAACTTTCAGCATGTAAAAGGAATCACAAAGTCATATATGTATGAAATACTATGCTCATATTATTTTAATTTCAGATTCACACATAGACTTCCCAAGTTTCAAAATTCCCCCTCAATTTAAGCCATGAGGATGCATAGCCCCTATTTCACTACGAATGTAACAAAAACTAGTGAAATTCAAAGGTTTTGTAAAAGGTCAGCCAATTGTTGTTCGGTATCTACATGGTGAAGCACAATGTTTCCCTTTTCAACATTATCTCGGATAAAGTGATACCTAATGTCAATGTGCTTAGTTCTAGAATGTTGCACGGGGTTTTTAGCAATACAAATGGCACTAGAGTTATCACAGAACAGTGGAACACTATCTAGGTCAACCCCATAGTCCTTAAGTGTTTGAACAATCCAAAGAATTTGTGAACAAGCACTAGCAGCAGCTACATATTCAGATTCGGCTGTGAATTGTGCAACTAATTTTTGTTTTCTAGAGGACCAAGCAACAAGAGAATTACCAAGAAAATGACAAGCACCTGAAGTACTTTTCCTGTCAATCCTACAACCCCCAAAATCAGCATCCGAAAAAGCTTTCAAAGTAACGGTTGAGGAAGAAGAATGAAAAATTCCAAATTCTTGAGTTCCATGTAAGTACCTGAGAATCCTTTTGTCAGCTTGACGATGTGAAGCACGTGGGGAAGCTTGAAACCGTGCACAAAAACATACGCTGAATTGTATGTCTGGTCTTGATGCCGTGAGGTACAAAAGTGATTCGATCATGCCTCTATATTATTTTTGATCCACAGGTTCACCATCTTCATCAAGTCCAAGTGTTGTTGTTGTTCCCATTGGTGTCCGAAGAGGCTTGCCTTTGTCCATGTTGAAGCGCCTTAGGAGATCTTTTGTATACTTTGTTTGATGCACAAAGGTACCCTCCTTAGTTTGCTTGATTTGCAGCCCCAAAAAGTAAGTGAGTTCACCCATCATACTCATTTCAAATTCGGAACTCATCATTGCTGGACCGTGTGACTCGTTCGTGCAAGCTTCCAATCACTGTTGTGGGGGATGATCTTTGTAAAACCATAGGGGAACAGATGTCTCACAAGCTTCTTCTTCTTCATGTTCATCACAAATCGATGAGCTTGTGACTTGAGGATGTTTTGAATCAGCATTGATGGTTGTCGGTGCTGGTTGAGAATTAACATCCGGAGCTGAACCAAAGTCCTTAGCTGCTGAATTTTCGGGCAGCAGCTCCAATTCTTCCTCATCTTCAACGAAAATGCTCCCCCCCCTGCGGATATGGATCTGAACCTGCAATGTTTGAGCTAGTATCTGGGATAGCTTCATCAAAAGACATTTCACAAGTCTCCACAATTTTGTTAGTGTCAAGTAAAAGCACACGGTAGCCTCTAGTATGAGATGGATAACCAAGAAACATGCCATCAATGGATCTAGGTTCAAATTTATCAAGATTACCATGTTTCTTAACAAAGCATTTGCAACCAATGACCCGAAAGTGTGTAACACTAGGCCTATGTCCAAACCGGAGCTCATATGGTGTTTTACCTAGCTTAGCACGCAAGAAAACACAATTTGAGACATAACAAGCGGTTGCTAACGCATCAACCCAAAATTTCCTAGGAGTTTGATATTCATCAAGCATAGTCCTAGCCATCTCAACTAAGGTTCTGTTCTTTCTTTCTACAACACCGTTTTGTTGAGGTACATATGGTGAAGAAAATTGATGATCTATTCTATTTTCAGCACAAAAGTAATCAAAAGATTGTTTTTTAAATTTAGTTCCATTATCACTTCTAATTGCTTTTAAAGATCATGGGTAATCAATTGATAAGCTAAGAAATAAAGTTCTAAAGTGACTAAAAACTTCATTCTTAGACGCCATAAAGTAAACCCAAGAGTATCTAGAATAATCATCAACAATCACAAGTACATACCACTTTCCTCCGAAGGATTGAACACGTGAAGGCCTATGGTGTCAAGATGCAAAAGTTGACATGGTTCAGTTGTCATGATCATTGTAAGAGGAGTATGTGAATCTGCAACCAACTTAGCATGTCTACAAGAAAAACACACAATTTCTTTGTCCCCTTTAAGCTTAGGCAGCCCACGTATGCGATCAAGAGCACTAACACGTGCTAGATGATCAAAGCCTACGTGACCAAGTCTACGATGCCAAAAATATAGGTCCTTTGAATCATTAGCAACTAGACACCTATGCTTAGAGTAAGACATATCAAAATCATCTTTAAAAACTCTTCCAAACCGAGACATGTTAAAGATAAGCTCACTATTTGAACTTACAACTTTGCAGCAGTTTTTATTGAAAATAATTTCCAGATTTTCATCTAGCAATTGTGAAACAGAAAGCAAGTTGTATTCCAATTTTTTGACAAGTGCCACATCCTTCAAAGTTTAGTGATCATTTACTCTAACCGAACCCTTAGCAATTACAGAAGTTGAGGAATTATCGGCAAAAGTAACATTCTCTACACGTGACACAAAAGAGAGGGAGGAGAACCAATCTTTGTTACCGGTCATGTGCCGTGAGCAACCTGAATCCACAATCCAAATGTTCTCCTTCCTCAAACGTGTAACCTACATAGAAGCAAAATACTTCGATGACTCAATACTGGGGTTAGTCAAAAGGCATTTAGGAATCCAGTACTGAGTCACGCGACGTGCAGCAGGAAAAACACGCGAAAGCTGAGACAAAACAGCAGGTTTATGAGTCAAAGTTTGAGAATTTTTATTCTTAACTACTGACCTATAAGGTGTTACTTGTGTAGCACAAAAATCAGTAGCTCCGGAGGCAAAAACAGAAGGTCCGGAGGTAAACTTTGAATGTTTTTGACTCAAAACAGCAGGTTGTACATTCGGTTCAATATGTGCAGCAAATTTTGCATGAAAGTTATGAGATCTAGCAACCATTCTTTCCCTTTTCTGTTGTTTAGCTAGTCTATAACAAAAATCTATGACATGACCATCTCTACCACAGTAGGTACAATGAAATTTAAGTTTGCGTTCATGTCTAGATGAGCAAGCAATATTTTTAATTGAAACCGAATGAGACAACACTCCTGCAGATTTGAAAACCACTCCTTTTTGTTTAGGAACTGTTTGAATCAAACCACTTCCTAATGACTTTACAATTTTAGGTGGATGTGCCTTAGCATGAGCATGAGAATCAAAACCTAAACCAGTTTTATCATTGCAAGACTTGGAAGAATTCAGCAGCAAGTTTAGCTTCTTATTCCCATTACAAAACCGATCTAATGTCCTATGCATGTCATCAAGTTTATTGGACAGATCAAGACAATTTTCACATGAAGTTTTTCCTTTTAGTTTGCAATTGGAACAAAATTTAACTTCATGAGAACGTAAAGCATTGTTCAATATAGAAATTTCATTCATAGCATCCTGTAGTTTCTTATCAGGATTATCACAAGTAGAACAATGCAAATCAATTGTAGAACAGCTAGCATCTTTCAAGTTTTTATCATTAAGTGCAGCAAGCTCTTTGTTCTTTTTAATTTCTAACTCAAGTTTATCAAGTGTGGAGGTGTGCGCACTTCTTAATGAGGACAATTGTTCATATATTAAATCACATGAGGGACATGGATCATCACTAGGAATCAAAGTTTTTAAACGGTTGATTTCAGATTCTAGTGATTCATTTTTAACAGCACTATCCCTAAGCTTTTTGTCCTTTTTCTTAACAATAATAGTGGCACGAGAAATAGCATCACACATTTCTTCGCAAGTAGGACATACCTCTTCATTGTCGTTATTGTGTTCTGCCTCCTCCATACTTGATCTTGACTTGCCCGCCATAAAGCACAAGTTTGCCAAATCATCTTCATCTTCGTCAATTCCAATGTCCACGTTGCTTGAGCCAAGTTCCTGGAGTGCGGAGATAAAACTGTTCACCAGTTGACGACCTATAAAACCCTTCTTTTTCTTCGTATCTTTTGCAGAAAGTGCTTCGTTCTTGTTTTCTTTTCATCCCGGGAAGTAGGACCTGAAAGGTTAGGGCAATCTGAACGAAAATGTCCTGTCTTACCACATTCAAAGCATTGTTGAGGTCCGGAGCTTCCTCTCCTTCTAGTTCTCACATTTTGCAATGCTTTTGAGAACCGGGTAGAGATGAGCGCTAGCTCCTCCTCTGGAAACTCCTCAATCTGTTCAAGGGTTAGAGAGGACAGCAAAGCAAGTGTACCACAAGATGATGTTTGACCGCAACTAGGCATGTCACGTTGAGAAACAAAAGCAATAGACTTGTTGGGGTTCTTACATGAGATTATGTCAATTTCATGAGTTTTTAACTTGGAATATAGCACATCTAAAGTAAGTGAACTCATGACAGTAGATTCACGAATAGATGTGACTTTCATCTCCCAAATTGACATATCTAATGCACTTAGCAATTTCCTAGCATTTTCAGCATCTGAAAAATTAACATTGACACTATGCAAGTTGCTGAGAATCTTATTGAAGCGAGCAAAAAGGTCATCAATAGACTCATCGGGTTCCATCTCGAAGCGCATGTATTTTATCTTGAACATGTCTTTTCTTACATCCTTGATCGTGTTGGATCCTTCGTGGTAGTCACAAAGTGCTTTCCACACATCGTATGCAGATCGGAGGTGTGCAACACGGTCGAAGTCGCTTGGTGTTAATCCTTGTATGATCAAGTTCCGAGCCTTCTTGTTGTTCTCGACATCTCTCAGATTTGTAGCTGTAACTTGATCGTTTGATGGCACTTCGTAAGGCTTGTATACCTTCTCCCATATTGCAAAGCCTTGTACCTGGATGAAAGCCTCCATGCGTGCCTTCCAAACCTGAAAATCAATACCAGCAAACACACAAGGTTTGGCGGAGTACTTCTCCATGATGATTAGTCAAAAACACGTGCAAATCACAAAGATTAGAGCACCGTGGCTCTAATACCAATTGTAGGATCGAAGAGCACGTGAAAAGCTACCAGAGGGGGGTGAATGGTATATTTAAAAATCTTACGCAGCGGAAACAATTAAACCCCAACCCCTTCGGCAGAAAAACGATCTGTTAAAGAAATCGTGTGTGAGACTAATCTAAACGTGTTTCACCGTGACAAAAGTGATAGATACCATAGAGAATCAAATCACGAAGACAACACATCAAGAATCACTCAAATCCGTCGAGAAAAACTCAAGTTATGATCGAAAGATATGATCGAAAGATCAAACAAAAGTCAATCTGTCCTACTCGACAAAAAAACAGTTCTGGAACGCTGCAAAGAAAATCATGTAGATCATAGAACACAAATTCAATGACTGTGAAATTTTTACAGATGATAGATAATCAAGTTGTGAAGACAACCGAAAAAGAATCACATCAGTTGGATCTATAAAACTCGAGTTATGATAAAACCACCGACGAAAGGTAGTGCTGTCCAGAAACTCGACGAGTAAAACTTGTCTATAACAAGTCGGACGAACAAGGCACAAAAGTTCCTTCAAACTACGAATTTTATTCAATAGAACACAAGAGGAACAGCCCCCAAAGTCGTGCACCACGAGCTCTGGGCTCCCTTGCTTATATAACCAGCTCGAAAGCCAACTCAACTCAGATCAGGAACCTAATCCTACTCTGTTCACGAATCGTAACTTTCCATAACTGCTTTGGATTCTTCTATAAGCAGATAGAAGCAATCTTAAGACTTCCAAACACCTTAGGAACGTATCCCACATTCCTAAACAACTCAAATTCGTGACCCACATGAAATCCTATCATAACTAACTCAAATCTTTCCACATTTGAGTCAAACCCGACTCAGCCGCAGCCTGAGTCTATAACCTAGTCGGTTGGAACTTTCCGACCAACTCTTTACGTCCACATCTCTTCATCACGTCTTGGAACCATGTAGCCACGTCCATGCACTCCTTGCACACGTGCAAACATCTTCCAAAGACGTCCACGATACCTTCACATGCATTGTTCTTGATTCAATCATGTTGCACAACCTCCTGATCAGCTCAACCACAATTCCTCCTGAATTTAGTTGTTGGAACCTCATCTGCTCCCTAAGACTAGTCCAATGGATCCCATCACCAGCCATGTCTTGAACTCAAGCAACACCTGCACACGAATAAACAACCAATCCATACGAGCCCAAGTCCTCGACTTGACTCAAGTTAGTTTCGAACACAACACCTTACGTGAGAACCTCACATAAGCATGTTGCAAAACCACAGTAACACGATATCATCCATATCAACCAAAAACGCATCAAAAACTTAGCAAATGAATACTAAGCAATCTTTCTAGAGATGTAAAGCAAGTACGAAACATTGCAAATGAAAAACATAAGCATTACGGTCAAGTTTCGGACCTTGCCAGAGCAACCCGGACCTTGAGCCGGAGCTAACAAAAGCTAGTAGAACCTAGCGCCGGTACTTACCAAAACTAGTATAACCAAGTAAACCCAAAAGTCGGAGCTAGAGACAAAACTCACCGAAGCTAACCAAAACTAGTCGGATCTTAATAAAAAGGTGTTTTGGTGATAATCAAAACTTTTATCGTCAAAGCAAGTGTATTCACTACGAGCCAATGTATTCAGCACACATAGGTCTTACAGAAGACCAGAACCATCTCCACTTCAGGAATCCAGACCCCTTCGGGAGAGTCCGAAGCTACCTGAAGTCGAGTCTGGGTCCCAGCTCCTAGAGCTGGATCCTCAAGGCGAGATGCAAGAGGATCCACCTCCTTCAAGTGGAGAAGTCACTGCAGCTGAGCAACAAGATCCGGACCCCTCCGGGAAGGTCCGGGTCGCTGCAGAAGAAGCTCCGGGTTCCTCCAACAGGAACCCAGAGGTCCCCGAACAAGGTCCGGACCACTCCGGGAGGGTTCAGATTGATGAGGAGGAAGCCTCGGGCCCCTTCGGGAGGGTCCGGACAGTCCAACGCCCAATGTACTTCATCAGCGAAGTGCTCCATGATGCCAAGAATCGGTACCTAGGGGTGCATAAGCCGCTCGATGCAATTCTTATTGCTTCTAGGAAGCTCCGACACTACTTCCAAGCCCACAAGATTTCAGTGATAACTTCTTATCCACTGCGTGCAATCTTGCATAACCCCAACATTACTAGGAACATTGCAAAGTGGGCAACAGAATTGGCCGAGTTCGACCTTGAATTCGTCCCAAGACAAGCGATCAAGAGTCAAGCATTAGCGGACTTCGTGCGGAATGGACCCCTCTCCATCAAATCCTGAGGGCCCAAGTGAGCAGAAGCTGGAACCCAAGGTTCCGATCTTCACCGAGCATCACTAGACTCTCTATTTCGACGGATCTGTGCAAAAGCAGGGGGCCGGAGCATGAGTCCTTCTCCTCGCTCCGACCGGGGAGAAGGTAAAATACATGGTTCACCTTAACTTTAAGGCGACCAACAACATGGCGGAGTATGAAGCACTAATCTATGGGCTCAAGGTGGCACTATCGTATGGTGTCAAGCAACTGTTGGTAAAGGGGGATTCACAGCTTGTTGTAAAACAAGTCAAAGGTGAATGTTGCTGCAATAACCCTCAACTAGCTGCATACCTACTTGAAGTCCAGAAGCTTCAGAAGGACGTCGACGTCCTGGACCTCTGCCATGTCCAGCGTCTCAACAACGCTGAAGCCGACGAACTCTGGACAAAGCTTCAACCGGAGCTCTGGCTCCTGACGGAACCTTTGTCTGGAGGTTGTCTAAACCTACAGCTCAACCTGCCGAACTGAGCGAAGGGGGTGAGACAAGCACCTCGAAGCTGGCGGCCCCGATGGCCTTGTTACCATGGCGTCCATCAAGGATCATAGGTGCTGCCGGAAGCTCCGAGCAACCCAGCACGCAAGACTCAAATCCTCAAGTTAGCTCTGATGCATGGATCTCGGAGATCCGGAGCTACTTGAAAGACAATTTCCTTCCTGAAGATAATGTATCCGCTGACCGGATAGTCAGATTGGCTAAAAGATATACACTGGTAGAAGGGGATCTCTACCGGCGTGGTGCCAACGGCGTCCTAATGCGGTGCATCACAAGGGAAGAAGGCTATGAGCTCCTCACAGAAATCCATGGAGGCTAGTGTGGGAACCATGCGTCTTCTCGCACGCTGGTCGGTAAAGCCTTCCAGCATGGCTTCTACTGGCCTACAGCACTTCAGGATGCAACTGAGCTAGTGAAGAAATGCGAAGCATGCCAGTTCCATGCAAAGCAAATTCACACACCAGCTCAGCCTCTACAAATGATACCTCCTACATGGCCATTCGCTGTGTGGGGGATGGACATCTTGGGACCTTTCCCAAGAGCTATCGGAGGTTATAAGTTCATGTACGTTGCCATTGACAAATTCACCAAATGGCCTGAAGCATCTCCAATTGTGACAATAAACAAGCAATCAGCTATCAAGTTGTTGCGGTCCATCGTATGCCGATTTGGAGTCCCGAACAAGATCATAACTGATAATGGGACCCAATTCACAAGCTTTGTATTCCAAGGATACTGCGAAGACCTCGGCATTCAGGTCAGCTATGCTTCTGTAGCTCACCCGGCAAGCAATGGCCAAGCTGAGATAGCAAATGCAGAAATCCGAAAAGGACTCAAGACGTGCACATATGAGCGCCTGAAAAAACATGGAGCCAACTGGATCAAAGAGCTTCCACCCACACTGTGGGCCAACAAGACAACTCCAAACCGGTCAACTGGAGAGACACCCTACGGAGCTGAAACAATCCTTCCTCCGGAAATCACCTTGGGGTTGCTCCGGGTCCGAACCTTCGACGATGCCACGCAGGACCAGCTCCGGCGTGAAGACCTTGACCTCCTTGAAGAGGGAAGGTGTCGAGCAGCTGTTCGGAATGCCCGATACTGCCAAGCTCTTCGGCGCTATAACCAACGGCATGTTCACAGCCGACAGCTTGAGGATGGCGATCTGGTGCTACGGATTATACAATCCAGAGAAGGGTTAAACAAACTCTCGCCCAACTGGGAAGGACCCTTCCGAGTGATCAAAGTATCTTGTCCTTGATGCGTTCGCTTGGCAACCAAGGATGGGACACCTCTCCCTAATCCTTGGAACATTGAGCACCTCCGTAAGTTCTATCACTACAAGGATTCCGACCTGTTGCAATGATTGTACTGCAATGAATACTAAATCGGTGCAAGAAGCTTGGCTTTTTGCCATGATTCACTAGTTCGTGGCACTAGGATCTATCGCCACGGAACACAATCGTTGCATTAGGATCTGTTGCCACGAATCACTAGTTCGTGGCATCAAGATGCTAATGCAACGGATCACAATCGTTGCATTAGGATTTGTTGCCACGAAATACTGGTTCGTGGCGTTACAGCTTTATTGCCACGGAAAACAGTCGTTGCATTAGGATCTGTTGCCACGAATTACTGGTTCGTGGTGTTACAGATTTATTGCCATGGAACACAGTCGTTGCATTAGGATCTGTTGCCACGAAATACTGGTTCGTGGCGTTACAGCTTTATTGCCACAGAACACAGTCATTGCATTAGGATCTGTTGCCACAAATTACTGGTTAGTGGTGTTACAGCTTTATTGCCATGGAACACAGTCGTTGCATTAGGATCTGTTGCCACGAATCAGCAAACAGTTGCATTTGGACCGTAATGCAACGAAACAGAATCGTTGCATTAGGATGTGTTTCCACGATACTCTGGTTCGTGGTGTTACAGCTTTATTGCCATGGAACACAATCATTGCATTAGGATCTGTTGCCACGAATTACTGGTTCGTGGCATTACAGCTTTATTGCCACGAAACACAATCGTTGCATTAGGATCTATTGCCACGAAATACTGGTTCGTGGTGTTACAACTTTATTGCCACGTAACACAGTCGTTGCATTAGGATCTGTTGCCACGAATCAGCAAACAGTTGCATTTGGCCTGTAATGCAACGAAACAGAATCGTTGCATTAGGATGTGTTGCCATGATACTCTCGTTCGTGGCATTACAACTTTATTGCCACGGAACACAATCGTTGCATTAGGATCTGTTGCCACGAATTACTGGTTCGTGGCATTACAGCTTTATTGCCACAGACCACAATCGTTGCATTAGGATCTGTTGCCACGAAATACTGGTATGTGGCGTTACAGCTTCATTGCCACGGAAAACAGTCGTTGCATTAGGATTTGTTGCCATGAATTACTGGTTCGTGGCGTTACAGCTTTATTGCCACAGAACACAGTCGTTGCATTAGGATCTGTTGCCATGAAATACTGGTTCGTGGCGTTACAGCTTTATTGCCACGGAACACAATCGTTGCATTAGGATCTGTTGCCACGAATCAACAAACAATTTTCGCGTTCTCCTCGACGCAGTGCTCATCAATGATGTTCATTACTTTTTGCCTCCTATGACTCAGTGCTGGACTAATGACGCTGATGATCCGTAACATACTCAACGTAAAACATAAGGTATTAAGGCATCAACAAATATGAGGGGGAGAATACCAACGCGCAAAATTAAAAGTATGTTGCGGATAATCAGCGTCCTCAGCCCAGAAGCTGGGTAGAAGCGGCGTTGTGGCCGCCGCAAACTCGAGAATGGATGAGGAGAAGGCTCATCGCCAACGGATCGAGGGGACAGAAGCTACACGATAGCTATGGGCGATGAGCCTTCCCCTCGATCCGTTCTCGAGGATCGCAGAAAATTTATTTCCGCCCGCCTAGGCCCAGAGCCGGGCCTGCCTTTAAGACCATCCGCAGTGGTTCACGGTAAAGCGGTGATGGGACGCGGAGCGGTTCCAATTGAATTCAAAGATGCGCATGCGGGATGCATAACCTCTGCAAAACTGCAGGTGCAGTAAAAGTCACTGACATGTGGGCCCCACGGCCAGCCGGAACCACATGTCAATGACTGTTACTGCACCTGCAGTACTGCAAGTGATTTAAACGCATGCGCTGCGCGCGTCTAAGGCGCCTCGGTGACTGGCGCGCACGTAAGCTCGGTGCGCCCGGTCGCATCAGCCGCCTGTACAAATGGCTACGGCTTGAACGAAGGATGAAACCTTATGCGGCAAACAGCAATGTATAATACTTCCTCCGCCCCAACTCAACTCTATTTCTGTTTTGGTCGAACTAATTACCTTTGACAAATGATTTATATGGAATTTATTAACTTCAATAACATGTAGTACTAGATTGTATATTATGGAAATATTTTTCATGGTGAATCTAGAAGTACAATTCTTGTATTGTTAAAACAGATCAAAATTGCGTAAATCTGAAAGATAGATTTGACGAAACCTAAGACTTCCCTTTGAAAAAGTTTTATACTTTACATTAGTTTTACATATGTAATATGCACATAGGATATATCACTAAATAGTTTTGCAAAAAAAACATGCAGGAGAAATATGTATATCTGATATATATGTTACTACTACGTAAATTAGGGGTGGGCAAATAAACCGAGACCGAAAAACCGAAACCGATAAAACCGAGACCGGAACTGAAAAGACCGAAATATCGGGTATCGAGTACTTTTTGGGTACCAAATATAAATAAATAAAAAATAAATGTCGGGTTCGGACGGATGAATTCATTGTGGAGCTACATGTCACGTAATTAATTATACTAAAAATCATCATCTTCGCTGTCGCCCCCCCCCCCCCCCACAATGGAGCTACATGAGCATCATTGGTATATGTATCGTCGTCATCGTCATATTCATTTTCTGCTCCATCTACCTCAAACCGATGACCTGACGTTGTCATTATAAGAGTAGAAGCATCGCCGCTGGCTCCCTCAATGTCATTCCTAGCCCATGCGGTCGTATCCTCATTATTGATATCATCAGTAAGCAGATCATCATGAAATGTCTCAGCCTCCATTGTCTCAGTCACATTATTTTCACTGTCTCCAGGGGGCATGGCAAAAAGGTTCTGTGGCTTCGTTTTAACAACTGTAGCCCATTTAGGATGCTTCACACTTGGAACATAAAAAACTTGTTCTGCTTGGGTGGCTAGAATGTAAGGCTCATACTGGAATCGAAACAGAGTAGTGTCAACATCTATCATTCCGTATTGATCTTTTTTGTAGCCTCTGCTTTGGTTCTGACTGCTTCCAAAAGGCCGATCAAACCATTCACACTGAAATAACAGAACCTCTTGATTTTTTTTCAAAATCAACAGCAATGATTTTCTTGATTACTCCAAACCAATCATGATCAGTGCCCCGAACAACAATACCACTGTTTTGGGTCCGTAAATCTTTTTCCACATCTGCAGTTTGAAAGAAGAAGCCATTGATGAATAACCGACTAAAAAAACGTGCCCGACGATCAGGTCCTCTAGATAATGCATACAGATAATCAGTTGCTTTGCCTTCTTTGTGTAATGTCGTAATCTGTACACATTAGTATAATAGGGGTTATCGACGACAAACCAATTTCAGAACACATATTTGTTCAATATTTCATCAAAGTGCAAACTTGCATGTACTTACTCGTTTCTGAAACCAATCAACAAACTCATCTCTATGGCGTTTATCAACATCACGAGAATGAATCTTTTTCACCTCTTCAATATGCTCACTGAAAAGGGTACAAAATTAAATTAGCCATCTACAATAAGCCATATATATAGTATACAACATCTGAGTTATACGTTATTACTTGATCTATGGTGCGGCCTCTTCAACGTTAGTAATAAGATAATGCCTGATGTTATGTAGTTCCACCATAGTAAGTTGGTCCCATTTATACCCTTTTTTAGAATTATCAACTTCTGTAAATATGTTAGAATTATCAACAGAATGTTCATTTGTAGCTGCAGCTTCATGATGTTCTGGCCTATTACGCTTGGTGCTGATGTTATCCAAAAACTTACTACAAAAACTCATACACTCTTCGGCAATATCCCTCAGCTATAGAACCCTCCGGGTGAGCTTTGTTACGTACATACCTCTTCAATGTACCAAGGTACCTCTCAATTGGACACATCCATCGGTAAAAAATAGGTCCACCCAACCATGCTTCTTTGGCAAGATGGGTTGGAAGATGTACCATGATATCAAAGAAAGCGGGAGGAAACAACATCTCAAGCTTACAAATTGTTTCAGGAATTTGTTTGCTCATCTTGTCCAAATCTAGTTTTTCCAATTCTTTAGAACAAATTCCAGAAAAGAATGTGCTAAACTTAGTTAAAGGTGCAACAACCTTTTCAGGCAATCTGTTACGTGTTGCAATAGGAAGGAGCTTCTGAAATATAATATGGCAGTCATGAGTTTTTAGACCCGATACCTTACATGCTTTTATGTCCACACATCTCTTGATGTTTGAGGCATAACCATCGGGCACCTTCACATTCCCCAAAAACTTGCACAAGGTGGTCTTCTCATCTTTGCCCAAAGTATATAATGCTGGTGGGAATGTGTACTTGCTCTTTATGAACTTCGGATGTTGATCTGGCCGTATACCCATATCCTTCATATAAAGACGAGCTTGTAGACTATCTTTTGTTTTACCATCCATAGCAAGCAATGTCCCCAATATGCTATCACAAATGTTTTTCTCAATGTGCATGACATCCAAGTTATGCCTTATTAGCAATGTCTTCCAATAAGGGAGGTCGAAAAATATACTTTTCTTCTTCCAATTATGCCATCTATTTTCCTCGGTGTGCTTTCTCTTATTATTCGTCGGTCCAAAACTCACTTGATCAAAACACTCGTATTGTTGGAGTACTTCGTCACCAGAGAGTGATGTTGGAGTCTCTCTATTCTCTACCTTGTTGTTGAAAGAACCTTTGTTTCGACGCCATCTGTGATCCTGAGGTAGGAAACGACGATGACCCATGTAGTAATGCTTTCGTCCATATTTCAACCAGAAGGCGTCAGTGTTTATATGGCAGTATGGACATGCTAGCTTCCCTTTCGTGCTCCATCCACATAGCATTGCATATGCTGGAAAATCATTTATTGTCCACAACAAAGAAGCTCGCATGACAAATGTCTCTTTCTTTAAACTATCATATGTTTCGACACTATCAAACCATAATTTCAGTAGCTCATCAATCAAAGGCCGCAGATACACATCAATGTTGTTTACAGGTGACTTTGGCCCAGGAATTATCATTGACATCACCCAATAAGACTGCTTCATACACAACCAAGGTTGTAGATTATAAGGGATTAGAATCACAGGCCATGTACTGTAAGAAACATTCATTACTCCAAAAGGATTGAAACCATCAGATGCTAGGCCAAGTCTTATGTTGTGAGGATCAGATGAGAAATTTGGGTGAATGCTATCAAAATTCTTCCATGCTTTCGAATCGGCGGGATTGCGTAATATTCCATCACCAGCACGACCTTCTTTGTGCCAGCGCATGTTTGATGCCGTTGATTCTCCCATGTAAAACCTTTGTACACGGGAAATAAGAGGGAAGTAACGTAGAACCTTGCGTTCTACAAGCTTCTTGGATTTTCCACAAGGTAAAGCCTCTCTTGCATCCCCAGCAGTACTATTTTTCCATCTTAATTCACCACATTTTGGGTAACTATTCAGGAGAGAATAGTCCTTCTGGAATAACACACAGTCATTGACACATGCATCGATCTTTTGGTAGTCCAGCCCGAGGTCACGAACAACCTTCTGAAGTTTATCAAGTGTATTAGGAATGCAGTGGCCCTTTGGAAGCGCAAATGAGAATAGGTCAAGTAACATCTCACAAGCTACTTTGCTCATACCAGTTAAACACTTTATCTGGTAGAACCTGACAATGTAGGATAATTGGGTCAGCTGCGAACAACCTGGATACAACTCCTTTTTGGCATCAGTTAATAAGTCATAGAATTTCTTTGCATCCCCAGTTGGCTCCTGCTGGTTTATAGCATTTTCTTGATCATCAACATCTGCTGAAGTACCACCATGATCAGTGCCTCTAAGTAGACTGGACAACATATTTTGCATAGCACCATCATCAGAAATTATCTACTCATTATTTGCTGATTCCTCAGCAATATTTTCCTGAACTCGTATTTCTCCATGGTGTATCCAACAAGTATAATCCAATAACATCCCATTTCTGAGCAGGTGTAAATGAACTCCCTTGCGTGTCTTGTGGCAAATATTACGACATCTCGTGTAAGGACAAGGCATAGTTCCTCCTTCACGAGTGCCCTGAAATGCAAAATTTAAAAATGACTTCATTCCATCCTGCCACTCGCTTGTATGCCTGTCTTTTCCCATCCATGTCTTATCTTCTGACATCGCTTCCTACAATTCAATCAGCCATCAGCCTATCCGTAAGAGGATAGATGTACAAGAACACATTATGTGAGCAATTGTACCTAGTTGTTGTTACTCCACGCGCTGCGGCTGGCGGATTCTCCTACAAGCGTGGCGGCAAGAGTGGTGGCCGGTGGATGTTGTACAAGCATGGCGGCCGGCGGATGCTCCTCCAAGCGTAGCGGCCGGCGGATGTGAAAACGTCGCGATACCATACTATTCGCCACAAGTATGAAATCGTCGCGATACCGTACTTATCGCCACAGATGTGAAATCGTCGCAAATAACATACTATTCGTTGCAATATGTTAAATCGTCGCAATACGTTAAAACGTTGCAATACCATACTATTTGCCACGAACGTGGAGTCGTTGAAATACCATACTTTTTGCCACGAATGTGGCATCGTTGCAACACCATTATTTTCGTTGCAATACGTTAAATCGTCGCAATACGTTAAACCGTTGCAATACAATACTATTTGCCACGAACGTGGAGTCGTCGCAATACCATACTTTTTTGCCATGAATATGGCATCGTTGCAACACCGTTATTTTCGTTGCAATACGTTAAATCGTCGCAATACGTTAAACTGTTGCAATACCATACTATTTGCCACGAACGTGGAGTCATTGCAATACCATACTTTTGCCACGAATGTGGCATCGTTGCAACACTGTTATTTTCGTTGCAATATGTTAAATCGTAGCAATACATTAAACTGTTGCAATACCATACTATTTGCAACGAACGTGGAGTCGTTGTAGTACCATACTTTTTGCCATGAATGTGACATCGTTGCAACACCGATATTTTCTTCGCAATACGTTAAACCGTTGCAATACCATACTATTTGCCACCAACGTGGAGTCGTTGCAATACCATACTATTTGCCACGGATGTCAAGTCGTCGCAATAACCTATTGCCACGGCTGTTATCGTCACGAGTCGGAAAAACTATCGTGACGTTCTATTTCGTTGCGACAACAACCTATCGCGACAAATTTCGACCTATTGCAATGATTTTTTTCGTCGCAATAAACTGGAATCCTGGTAGTGTGTGCTTAATATCACGTAGGTGAGTCCGTAGTTACATGTGATGTATGTTATAGAGTCATTGTACAGAGTCAGGTAGCTCCTTCGGGAGAACAGCCGGACCTTCCTCGGAAGGTCCGCAAAGTTCAGGCAACACCTGTCACAGTCTCAGAACTAAAAATGTAGCTAGCTACCTTGGGTCAAACAAGTAACGCAACACACTTAGCCTGGTTCCGTACCCTAAGAGTGTACTTGTTTCCCCTGTACCCCGAACCTATAATGAAATACATCATTGTTTGAAAATAGACTCCACGTGCATTTATTTCGTACAGGCTCAATATTTTTTATTTTTCTCTTTCTTGTCTATAACAAAGTTGTGCAATTCTTAAGAAACTTTAGCTCGACCAATTCATGTATAATTCGAGTTGCATTGTCAATTCTTTCGGGTCTAAACATTGTTAATGGTCTACTCGTCTGAATGCCGCCAAGCCAATCTAGGTCTGGAGTGTGCTATCGACTTAGCCTGATCCTGCACCCTAAGTACACCACTCTACCTACACACCGGCAGGCCGATGTAAGGTGAGTCCAGAAATGATCGGACCTGGAGGAAACAAGCCAATGCACTTGATTGTATTGTGTTCGACCTAAAGATTGCTCGGGAATAGTAAGTTGCAATTGAGTTATAGATAGGAAATGGATTTTACTGTTTTTCTTGACTTTAGTGTGCAGGAAAAATAAAGATCTCATTATGATGGTGAATGAAGCCGGAGCTACCAAAGCTCTGACATCCCCTAAGGTTGCTTGTTGTCGATGTTTCAAACATTGATAGCGAGCATCACTAGAGCTACTAAGTTCTGATAAAGCCCGGGGACCAGCCGTCAATGTGAAGAAAAGATGGTAGGAAGACTCCCCAACAGGGTCTACTGTCGAGGCACCGCGTGTTGATAGTGGTCGCTGTCGGAGCTACCAAGCTCTGACATTCCCAGAGGACTACCCGTCAATGCTCTATGTGTTGATAAGGGTCACTGCCAGAGCTACTAAGCTTCGACAACCTCAGGGGGCCCCTACTGTCGGCGACTTTGGACCTACAAACTACAAGTTCGAAGCGCGCAAGTATTCAACAAAATGCTACATCCTCTTGGTACATGTTCACAATCAAATTGTGTACAACTACCAGGGGGCAAGTGGGACAAAGGTGTTGAAGACAAAAAATGAAATTCATAAAAAATTGGATTTCATTCATCTGGAGACATGAGATTACAAAATTGGAGAAAAAGAAGAGAGAATACAGGTGGGATATACAAAGAGAGAATGCTAGACCCTATGGAAGAACGAGGCGACCTTCTGGGCAACCTCTGACACGCTAGCTTTGGTGGCTTTTCCCTCTCTGTCGATGGGGCCTTCAAGCACTGGGTCCAGTGGAAAGTGAGGGTCCTGGCTTGTATAGCACGTCAGCATGAACTCTGCGACGTTCTTCGCCAGGGATTGTCCTTCAGTTTCCAGCTGGTCCGCGATGACATCGCCCATCGTGGTGAGCTTATTGCCCGCCGAGCTCAACGCTTGCAACACCCGGTCCAGCTCCGGCTCCGGGTCATCCGGATGCACGATACTAAAACCCATCGGCGTCAGCACGTCATTGGCTTTGCCCAAGAAGTCCCAAACATGTTGGGACCCCACAGCCATTGAGCCTCGCATATCCTCCAGGGATCTTCTGGTCGCCGCAAGCTCCAAATTCTCCAGATCAAGGCGCTCAACCTCTTTGGCGTTCTGTTGAATCTTTTCAGCAACGTGCCTTTCGAGTTTACTGAGCTCCTCCTCTCGGAGGTGGATCTTGTTCCAGCGGTCCACCAGGTCCTTCTCCCGGCCCCGCACCTTCTTCTCCTTGGCAGCAATTTCATCCTCCCTCTTGTGGAGGTCCTGTCCTCGCTGCCATGCCTTCTTCTCCTCTTTCTCGCAGCGCTCCTCCAGTTTCTTGGTGCACTGCGCAAGACTCTTGTCACCCAGAGTCAGCCTCTGAGTGATCTCCTCCTCCCTCTTCACGAGGTCATCCCGCACCTCTAGGAGTTTCTGCTCTTCATCTTTGAGCTTTCTCTCCTGCTCCTCAAGAGCCTCCCGGCGCTTGATGAGGCTGTCGTGGATGGTGTCGAGCTTCTGTTGGCAATCACTTGCTGCATTATTAGCAGCTACGGCCTGTTTGTAGATGACCTAGGACTGGTTGTCAAGGGATTGCGTCATGCTTTCCCTCTCGTCTAGCAGCTGGCCCCAGTACTCCATCAGGGCCTTCTCCTTCTTCACCCACTCTCTGTCGTCAGCCAGCCTGGTTTGCGCCAGCTTGGTCTCGAATTGGAGCCGGTTGCGCCACCTCCTAAGTGCTTGGCGCTCCTCCTCGAGGGCCTTGCTGTCGTGGTAAAAGGCCAGCTACACATGACTAAGGCTGGAGCAGGCGTTGTCGATAGACAACAACAGGGGGATCGGCTCTGGACCTGTCGGGGTCCTCTCCGCTGGCTCCAGCGGGTTTTCTACAACAAAAATTGGGTCCCACTCTACAAGAGTGGTCCCCTGAGCTTCTGCGGCACCAGGGCTGCCCTTCGGGATAGCCTCAGCCGCCGCCGAGGAAGGTCCAGCTACAGAAGTTTCAACCTCTAGAGTTGGCTCTGAAGGTCCCGCCGTCGGGTCATCAACAACTGGTCCCTCAGGCAGGGGGCCGGTAGCCTAATCTTGGCACCCTGGCTCAGGCGCTGGCACCTCTAGGACCACCACCTCCAGGGCAGGCATTGAAGGTTCGGCCGGAACTGAAGCCACTTCCGGCTCTGACACTGGCGCCCCCTCCACTGCCTGCTCAGGCGCTGGCGCTTTGACCGTCATGGGCTCGGGCGCCGACACTTTTGCAGCAACTGGCTCAGGTGCCAGAACTTCTTCGACGACCGGCACAGGCGCCGGAACTTCAGCAACCACCGGCTCTACCATCGGGGCTTCATCGACACCCGGCTCTACCGCCGGGGCTTCATCAACCACCGGCTCCGCTGCCGGGGCTTCAGCAACGTCCGACTCTAGGGCTGGAACTGTAGCTACCTCCGGCTCTAAGGCCGGAGCGTCCATCATGTCAGCATCCAAACCGAGAGCTTCAACCTCTGGGGCTGGTGCCACTAGTACATCTTCATTCCTGTGGTCTGGCGCTACCACGGGAGCTTCTGGGGATGAGTCGAGGTCCAGGACCACGACAGCCAGCGCCGAAGCTACCGCAGCCTCAGCCACCTCTTGGGGCGGCGCTGGAACTAGAGCCGGAGCTTGCGTCTGTGCAGCATCAGTTGCTGCTGCAGAAACCGGAGCTTCAGCCCCTTTCTTGGGCACTCTGTGGATGAAGGACGAAGACATTCAAAATGCAGTTACAACAAAAAACAACCAACTGAGGTAAAAAAACCAAATTTACCTTGGAAGGCTTCCGCTCCAGCTACCGTGGAACCTCTTCGCCGGACACTCGGGGCCGGACCCCGTCACCACTTGAGTGGTAGCTCTGGAAGGTTCCCCGGAGCTTGCTGCTGCCATCGGCATCGCCTTGGTTGAGGCCCCCCTCGACTGAGCAGGACCCCGGACCCGGAGCCCTCAGCAGGCCCTGGTACCAGAGCCACATGACCGGAGCTAGCGCCCTGAGGAGATGCTGATGCTGGGATGGTTACCACCGCCGAAGACCTCCTCTGTCGGGGAGAAGGAGCTGCTGCAGAAGGAGCATGTCTGACGGACCTCCTGTCAGCGTGCTTCAACTTCCTCTTGCGGCTCGAGGGCTCGGCCAACTCCTTGCCCTTGCCTACGACTTCGGTTCTTGGCTTCGGGACGGGAACGGAGACATCCTTTAAAGCTTCGGGGATCGCCACCCCGGAGGTTGATCGCCTCTCCACCAGGCCCAAGTCGTCCAAAAGTGGCATCTTCCTCCAGAGCTCTCTACGCTCTTCTGGTATCATATTTAGAGGAAGGAAGGCTGCCGGTGGAGACACGTCGCCAGGGCCGATGTTCCCAGGCTGGAATTTCTTGAGATGGGTCTTCAAGGCTTCACCGGTTAGGTTGGTGTTCAAGCCGACCTCAATGCCACTGGTGTCCATCTCATTGTTGAAGGCCCAGGCAGGTCGGCTCCTAGCCCTCAGCAGGGCCCACCTGTTCGTAAAGAAGTTGTCGAAGACCATCTGCGGGGTCACCCCACCTTTGACACGTTCCTGGATTCTGTCCAGGATGGGCGTGTACTCCATCGACATCTCCGGCACGTCACTCCAAGTGTCGGTGTCGACGCGAGGAAGGCCTTCAGGTAGCTCCAGCCTCTCGTGTCCCTCGACGGTGATGACCACCCATTCTTTCTTCCAGTCGTCCCATTTGCCGGAAGGGAAGGACCTCAAGTACTTGAGGGTTGAGTTCTTCTGCTTCACGAAGTAGTAGAAGCCGATGAACTCATCGCTCTTCCCGGTCGGGTGGACAGTGAGGAAAGTCCGAATAAACTCCACGCAAGGGGGCAAACCCACCCACATCTCGCAAAAGTGGATGAAAGTCGCCACCAGCAAGATTGAGTGGGGGCCAAGATGGTAGAGCTGCAGACCATAGAAATCAAGAAGCATCAGCAAGAAAGTGGAGAAAGGCATGATCAAACCCACCATGGCGTATCCAAGGAAGTACACCATATCTCTGGCTCGCTCCTTCTCAAAGGGAAGATTGCCACAGTGAATGTCGTTGTCGAAGGAGTCTCGACCATCCCATGTAGGTCCGGACCCTAGACAACTCCTTCTTGCTCCCAATGCGGCTCTTGGGGAGTCCCAACTTCATCGCGGCACTGCGGGGCGAGAGATGAAAAGCAGGCTAAAGTTTGGAGGATTCGAGCGTAAGTTCAAATGAAGGCGTAAAAAATCCCCAAACGGTGCGTGCTTTCCTTCTTAAGTAAGCCCCCGCAACGCTTGCATGGAAACCGCAAAGGAGCTGACGACACAGTTCAAAAACTTCATCCTGCCAATGACAAGGGGGCTCGGGGCCATCCCGACGATCAAGTCGAGGTCCTTACCCTAGGCGAACGGTTGTCATCATGAAAGGCGGGAAGCCCGAGGGCGGCAGCCTGACAGGGCGCTCGGAACCTATACAATTTTTATATCGGGAACCGGCGACCTTCAATTGCGTTAGATCCGCACGCTTAGATCTCACCAGACACATCCTGGATATGCCACGCGGTGTTGGTTTAACTACGGACTACCGCCAACGGCAAATCCAAAGACCCTTGAAGACACGGCTCAAAAACCGAAGGATGGACCCACCTCTGGCAGAACGACTTCATCCAAAAGGTCTCTCCCAGAGGTGGGCCCAGTGGGGCCACTGTCGGTACCCTTCGTACCATATACCCCTTGGGACTGCAAAAAGACCAAAGGAACTTCACCTGTCTGAGTTGAAGACCTCTGAAGGCCCCACGTGTCATGTGGGATTGGACCTGCTTCCCTTCTATGGTTAGTCCCGGTGCTGCCACGTGTATACTGCAACTGGAGCTACAGAAAGCTCCGAGCTAAACACCTGCGCAGGACCTCCGGACCTAACCCTCGACAGAGGGAAGCTTCGGTACCGACACATGTATACTGCACCGGACCTACCTGTCCCAGACGGTATGCTCCGGAGCTACCACATGTCCAACCGCCGGATCTTCAACTTCAACAAGCAGACTGGAGGACCCCCAATGGCTCGGACCTTCAAGGAGCAATCAAAGTCTTCAAGACCCGATTAAGTGTCATTAATACCATATTAATGACACACGATCGGAGGGCCCTTAATATTAGTAACGGCACTGTCAAGACCCGTTACCACACTATTAAGAGTAATTAACCTCATTAATTGTGTATTAAGCATCAGTAACCGCCAGGGCCACATGTCGGGCCAGCCTAGCGATGTAACGACCAGTCCCTGTACTATAAAAGGACTGGTCAAGCGATACACAGGGACAATTCTTCTAGACTTCTTCCATACTCAGCTCTGACACACACTCTCAAGTGCTCAGACGCTCAATACAACAACTACATACCCCGTGGAGTAGGGTATTACGCTTAGGCGGCCCGAACCACGTAAATCCTCGTGTCTACTTGCCATCGTGTTCTGAATCTCTGCGCGCTCATTACCGAACTACAAACTCTGCGGGCTACCAACGGTAGTGCAGGGAGAATTGCCGGAACCAGACTCCGACAGTAACCAAGTAGTTACGCTCCCCTCACTTGAGGAAGTACATACGCCTTCCACAAGAGGTAGTTGTCTTTTGAAAGTTTTTCGGAGACTGAGGAGCTGAGTAAGGTTGCAGACAAGGTAGTTGACGATGTCGCCGCCATGGCGCTGGCGATCTTAATCTAAGGCTAGATGTGTTGTGGAAGATCGGCTCTGATTACCAAGTTGAAGAGTGGGAAAGCGTTGAACCCTTTGGTCTCGGGCCACAAGTTTATCTATAGTCGAGGATTGGTGATACATGGAAAGAATATTACAATCATCTCCTACCCTGAATAATTATTTCCTACCCTAAATTAACCTAGCAGGATAGTAACCAAGATATCAGATCGTAATCTGATATACTCTTCCTACTTTACAATATATCTTTCTTATTCTCACATATATACTTCTATTCAATATATCTTTCCTACTCTCACATATCCTTCTATTCTTGCAATATATCTTTCTATTCTTACACGGTGGTGGCCCGAACAGGGAAATTTTCCGGCTTTGGTCAGTTTGGCGAGGATAGAGGCAACAATGGGTCACTCCGGAAATGCTGAGTGAGCCTCGGCGCCACTCCTAGGCAGCTCAGATGGGCCAGGAATCGATGAGGTACGCCGGGCGACGTAGCTTGCCAGACGGTGCAGAACCAGCGTCGAGCGGGAGCTTGCTGTGCAGGAGGGTGATGAGCATTAAATACGAGAGTGTGGGTGTGGGATAGACTTGAGCAGAGCAGGATAAGGTAAGCCAAGGTAAAGTGGAGTGGTTGCTTCTTGCGTGGCGCGCGCAGCCATCGCGCTGGAACAGAAGAAACCTGGTGTTTCACCTCTGGTACTGACTGGTGGGACCTACAGACAGGGTGGGCCTACAGACATAGACACAACACTGCAGCAGCTTCATAATTCAAAATAACATACCATATAAAGTTCAGTTTTCACCAAAATTTGTAGGTTAGCTAATTTGAACAAGATGAACACAATGGTGCAATTTAGTTTGCAATTTGACTGATCCAAATTTGAAAAAAAATAAACTAACAATGATAAATCCTTTTCTTTTTGCATCTTAAATTCATATTTGAACTTGCTTAATCCAAGCTGAACTGATTTTCAGTTCGAATCTAACTTCTTACTTTGATTTGTAGTTTTACATAACTAGTTCATATTACTACAAAGTTTGTAAATTTTTTGCAAGTTCAAAAGATTAAGTATTAATAATATTTTTGTGGCTGATAATGAGATGCTTGCCTAGGTTATATTTGATAAGTTGGTTTTTCGTTTGAATTCAAAATCTCTATGTTGAACAAACATAGGGATTTCATGATTTAAATTTCAGCTTGATTAGAATTAATACCTTAGATATATATACACGTTAGTTTGTTATTACTTAAGTGGAGTATTCTTAAATATGTCCCTTATGCACATTTGATTTAATAACGATGCCCTACTATTGTCTTTAGCTTTTGACTCAAGATTAAATTTAAACTTGATTTTGATTTTTGATTGATATTTTTGGGACTTCCTTATTTTTATACTTAGATATTAAATTTCACTGATACACTAATCATACTCCAAATGATTTATTGAATGTGGCCTAGAGGGGGGTGAATATGCCTTTTTGAATTTGTCGGAACCTGCAACACTTAACCACCAGATCAAAACATGAGATATCGGACTAGTCCGGTAAAGTGCGGACTAGTCCGGTGTATACCGACTAAGTTAATCAAGTTTGATCAATTAATTTGATTCTAGGATGTATGCAGCGGAAGTATACTTGTGATTTAGGTGTTGCACGGTTATAGAATAGGATATATCACAATTCAATCTTATACTTAATGATTCAACGTAAGGTAAGCAATATTGATTCAAACCCTAGATTGTTGTGATGAATTAGAATGGTGAACACAAAACAAGAACACAATCAATTTATCCCATGGTTCGGCTCCCACCGAGGCAACCTACATCCACGTTGAGGAGTCCACAAAAGGATCGGGTCTTCACCAACCCTACCCTCATCGGATCGCCATGAAGGTCAATCCTCTTCTCTTATCACAAGGGGTAAATAACCAAATTCAAGGGGTCTTCTCACACATTGAGGGCTCCCCTAGATTACAATGACAAATCCACCAAGAACACACTCAAAAGATTATAATGAAAATCGTAGGAGTGTGTTAGGGAATCAAACTAAGAGCTCAAGTGTGATGAATCATGTCTCTCCAATGTTCCAAAGTGTATCCTCAAGGGATTGATCTTTTTGGCTTTTGATTTCGTGGAGAGATGTGTTTTTGAGGCTCTTGGGAGGTGTGACGGCGCTAGGGTTCGAGAGATGTTAAAGTTGGGACGTGCACCTCTATTTATATGGGGTTTCTAAAAGTGAATGTTAGGATTTAGAAAGATCGGACTAGTCCATGGTGGACACCGGACTAGTCTGGTGTGCTGTGTGAAGCAAACCCTAAGTGTCCGGAAATATCGGACTAGTCTGGCTAGGAGCGGACTTGTCCGATTTCGCTTCTGGAAATCTTCGGACTAGTACGATAGTCATCGGACTTGTCTGGACAGTGAAACCCTAAGTGGTTATGAGGACAAGTCCACACTTGGAGGACTTGTCCGATTTAGGTCAGAGAGTTTTTCGGACTAGTCCGTGCTAATATCGAACTTGTCCGATTGACATCAGAAAGATATCAGATTAGTCCGGTGTTTGATCGGACTTGTCCAATTTTGTGTGACTTGTGAAGTGTTTTGAGGACTAGTCCGCACTGGGAAGGACTAGTCCGATTCTAGTCAGAGAAATATCGAACTAGTCTGTGGTGATATCGGACTTGTCCGATCTTGTGCAGTGAGAGATATCGGACTAGTCCGGTGTTAGTCGGACTAGTCCGGTCCTGTATAAATTTGTGCAATGTGTGTGTTTATCTGTGATTGAGCTCTTGGGGTGTGTTTCCTTAACACACTCCACACACAATGATCTACTAATCTTGTTCCCTGAGCTCTTCTCCACATTGCTCCTCATTCTCCCTTCTTTTTGGCACTTTGCTTATTTTCACATTAAAACCTGTACTCATCTCAACAAAGTGGTTAGGATCTCATTTGTCTGTCAAATCATCCAAAACCCACAAGAGATTCCTAGATGCACTTTCAATCTCTCCCTTTTTGGTGATTGATGACAACCAATTGAGATTTCACACAATATGATAAAAAGTTGAGATTTTCATAAAGTATGCACATATGAGTTTAAAACACATTAATCAATGAAAACATGATCCATATGTGCACTCTTTATGGTGGGATGCAAAACTAAATGAGTCTGAGCAACAATCGTGATAATAATGAGTTAATTGACATGGATACCAACAATAAGCATAAAGACAATGTTGAACCAAAAACACAGATTTCATCAATAAGAGCATAACAAGTTCATAGCATTTCACATCAGGACCATAATTAACAAAATAGCATATAAAACAGTTTACAACCCGCAAAATAGACAAAGAGCACAAAGGAAGCTCTCTCCTCGCATCCTACAGCTAAGACCTTAGACCTAAGACTCCCCCTCAATCTCTCCCCCTTTGGCATCAAGACACCAAAAAGAAAGAGAGGAGGGACCTAAAGTCTTCACGCCTCGCTGTCAGTCCTCTCATCGTCTTCATCTTCGTCTTCGGGCTGATGAGGAGGAGGAAGAGGTGCGGAGCCACTCGAGCCCCCAATGCCAAAGTAGGCAAGCTCGGAGGGGGTCAAGGGCCCGAGCTCGGTGAAGTCAGAATCGGAATCTTCAGAGATTACCAAAGATCCAATGCGCTCAATCTCCGGTTTCTGGCATATCAGCTTCACATTGGCCTTGACATACTTCATGTCTTCTTTTCTCCTCTTGTTGAGCTTGTGGGCCTTCACCTTGACCTTTCTGCAAGAAGCAAAGATGGCAGCCAAGTATTTGAAGATGCCACTTGCAGATCCTTTTTGAGGAGATGCCCTAGTGGCAGGGGCAGCCCTGGCATCTTCACTTCTTCTTGTCGGAGCCTCAGGACTGGAGGTCGGTGAAGGAGCAACCTGTATGCTTGGCTTCTAAGGCATCTGAGGCCTCAAAGGGAGGTGCTCCACATCTTTCACAAACTCTATGCCAGTGACTTTCTCAATCGTAAACATAAGATAGGGAGCATAGCCACATGACTTGTTGGGCGTGCAAGAAATGTTCACCATGTCATTCCCAATGTAGTCAGCCACATCAAACTGACGATCCTTGCTTATCACTCTCATCTGGGTCCGGAGATAGCCATGCACACTCCCAGCATCTCCATCCTTGGGAGGAATAGTCTTCCTCAATACTCTGTTCAGGACCACAAAGAAAGGCTTCATGTTCTTCTTGGAGGGAGGGTTGAATTTGAGTTGGGCTCATAGAGGAATTTCATCCTGTCCTTCTCAATGACACCTATGTTGTGGATGATCAAGTTGTCATGTCTTGAGGTGTCAAGGTGGAGCAGGCTTGCAAAGTCTTCATGAGTGATACTGTACTTGGATCCGTGAGTCATCCAAGTAACACTCTCTTCATCTTCACTTGAGAAATGGCACGTCGTAAAGAATTGCGCGATGACTTCATCATTCCAGTTGTTCCTGAAGGCAAAAAGATCCTTCAGGCCATGCCTCTCAACTACATCCACCCCTTCAATAAATAGGGAGCAGCCCTTCTTCTCAAAATGCGCCCAATCGATCCATTGGCTACACACTACCGGTGTCTTCATGGGGAGGTACATTGATTTGTAGAAATCTGCATGGAAATTGCCCCAAAATCTTCCATCGGCAGCTTGCTTCGGATGGCCATACCAATCAATATTTCTGAACTTCGCAACCGAGTCGCTGCCCTTCCCATTGAATCTTTCTTCAGTGAGGTCCCTGACCCCTTCCCTTGGAGCATGCAGCTTTAGGGGGCCAACTGGGCTGGTTGCTATTCCCTTGCCCTTGCCCTTAGCTTGGCAAGGGCAAGTTGTTGCTGCAGTAGCCTTGGAAGCCGGATTCTTTGCCAGCACCTTCCGACGAGCCTGAGGAGGAGATGGAGCTGGCTCAGAACGCTCTTGGCGTTTCTTGCCAAGGCTTGTTGAGGGCCGAGGTGCGACCTCATGGTCCATCTTGGCCTCGAAATCGAAAATCTCGTCGTTTGAGCTCGACATGTCACGAGAATGAATTGTGCAAGGCACGAATGAGAATTGATGATTCAAGGCATGGGTGAGAAAGAGTAACAAGGAATTGCATTGAGGAATTGAAAAGTTAGGTTTTGAGTTCAGAAAAATCGGACTTGTTCGGTGCATGGACCAGACTAAGCCAGTATTCATCCTCAAAAACCTAACATATGAGACAAATGGACTATATCAATGCAAAATTAGCCTAACAGCAATGTAATACATCGAGGACACTAGTATTAGGTGAAAGAAGCTAGGCTATTTGATCAAAAATGAAGAAAATAGGGATTTATAGGGTTTGGGCAAAAATTACAGAAGAAATCGCTTGAAACTTGGAGATGAGGGTGTCGAAGTCCGGACAAGTCCCTGAACTTCAACCTCCGAGCAAGGAAGCTTGATTTCCACCCAAATGTGAAGCTTTTTGGTGGAGAAAACAAGAAATCGCCTTGGGAGCTCGAGCGCGAAGAGAGAGAACGCGTGAGGCCAGAGTGGAGGGTGAGGGAATTAGGGTTTGGCGGCGGCTAAGGTTATGGACACGAAAAATCGGACTAGTCTGAACTTTTCCAGAGGCTATATCGGACTAGTCCGTGATCTACCAGACTAGTCCGGCCTAACCAGCGCTCTGCGGACTAGTGTGCATGGGCGGACTAGTCCAGATCAAGCAATGACCATAATTCACCAAGATCTAGTAATTGACATAGTTTTTTGGAGAAAATTTAAAGAGATGATTTTCTCAATCCAATCAACATAATCTGAAGAAATCATACAGGTATGCAAAATTTCAAGCCACATTCCGAGAATCAAGGATGTTTAGTTCATTTTGAAGATCGCAAAAGCGTTTTTCATCTTGTGGCTTGGTGAATATGTCGGCCAATTGTTTTTCGGTGTTGACATGGGAGATGGCTATATCTCCTTTCATGGAGTGGTCCCTCATGAAGTGATTCCTTATGTCAATGTGTTTTGTTCTGGAGTGCTCAACGGGATTATGGGCAATTTTAATGGCACTCTCATTATCACAAAGGAGTGGAATACGGTTCATATTGTAACCGTAATCCCTTAGAGTTTGCTGCATCCAAAGGAGTTGTGCACAATAACTCCCGGCTGCAACAGACTCTGCTTCGGCCATGGATAAGGCAATGGAATTTTGTTTCTTGGAGGACCAAGAAACTAGAGATCTCCCTAGGAATTGGCATGTACCCGAGGTACTTTTTCTATCTACCTTGCATCCGGCATAATCTGCATCGGAGTAACCAATGAGATTGAATTTGGAGCCTTTTGGATACCAAAGACCAAGATTGGGTGTATGAACTAAATATCTCAAGATCCTCTTTATGGCTGTCAAGTGAAACTCCTTAGGATTGGCTTGAAATCTTGCACAAAAACATACACTCAACATAATGTCTGGCCTAGATGCACATAAATAGAGTAGAGATCCAATCATGGAGCAATATACCTTTTGGTCGATGCTAGGTCCATCTTCATTGAGATCCAAGTGGCCATTTGTTGCCATGGGAGTCTTTATAGGCTTCGCCATGTCCATTCCAAACTTCTTGAGTATGTCTTGAGTGTACTTAGTTTGGCTTATGAGCGTCCCTTCCTTTTGTTGCCGCACTTGGAATCCCAAGAAGTACTTTAGCTCTCCCATCATGGACATCTCAAACCTATCTGTCATAATTTTACTAAATTCCTCACAAAAAGACGGGTTAGTTGAACCAAAAATTATATCATCAACATAGATTTGACAAACAAAAAGATCAATGTCAAAATTCTTTGTAAACAGTGTATAATCTACTTTGCCAATCTTAAAGCCATTTTCAATTAAGAAATCTCTAATACACTCATACCAAGCTCTAGGAGCTTGTTTGAGGCTGTAGAGAGCCTTACGCAATTTGAATACATGGTCGGGGAACTCTTCGTCTTCAAACCCGGGGGGTTGCTCCACATACACCTCCTCCTTGATTGGTCCGTTGAGAAAGGCGCTTTTCACATCCATTTGATAGAGCTTGAAATCATGGTGAGTAGCATATGCAAGTAATATTCTAATAGATTCAAGTCTAGCTACGGGAGCAAAGGTCTCTTCGAAATCCAAACCTTCGACTTGTGAATACCCTTTGGCCACAAGTCGTGCCTTGTTCCTTGTCACCACCCCATGTTCATCTTGTTTGTTGCGGAAGACCCATTTGGTGCCGACGACGTTGGATTTGGGTCTTTTGACTAGTTCCCACACCTCGTTTCTCTTGAAATTGTTGAGTTCATCTTGCATGGCCACTACCCAATCCGGATCCTTCAATGCATCCTCAACCCTGTGTGGTTCCAAAAAGGACACAAACGAGTAATGCTCACAAAAATTAGCTATGCGAGATCTAGTAGTTACTCCCTTTTGGATGTCGCCGATGATGTTGTCGATTGGGTGATCCCTTTGGACGCATTGGTGTACTCTTGGGTGTGGCATTTGTTGTCTTGAATCTTCATGATCATCTTCTTCTCCCCCAAAATGATTGCCTTCATTGACTTGTTGCTCATCTTCACTTTCTTGAGGTTGATCTTGTATGGAAGCTCCCCCTTGATCATTGGTCTCCTCTTGTGGTTCGTTTTCCTCATGGATATGTAGAGGTGGCCCTTGTGGTCAAACTTCGCCTAACGCCATTCTTCTCAATGCTTGGCAAGGAGCTTCTTCCTTATCTAGCACACATGGATCAACTTGCTCCTTTTGGGAGCCATTAGTTTCATCGAACACTACGTCACGTGCTATTTCAACAAGTCCAGAGGTCTTGTTGAAAACACGATAGGCGTAAGTGTTCGAATCATAACCAAGCAAGAAACCTTCATCGGACTTTGAAGCGAACTTTGAAGTCCTAGGCTTCTTGTTTAAAATATAGCATGGGGAACCGAAAACTCGAAAATATGAAATATTAGGCTTGTTACCGGTAAGTATCTCATTGGATGTCTTCTTGAGTAGTCGATGAAGATAAAGTCAATTTATAGCGTGGCAAGTGGTGTTAATCGCTTCTGCCCAAAATCAATCTGAGGTCTTGTACTCATCGAGCATTGTTCCCGCCATCTCTATGAGAGTTCGGTTCTTTCTTTTGGCAACTTCGTTTTGTTGAGGGGAGTACGGAGCCGAGAACTCGTGCGTTATGCCTTCTTCATCTAGGTACTCCTCCACTTGTGTGTTCTTGAACTCCGTGTTGTTGTCGCTTCGTATGTTCTTGATTGTCAATGAGAATTCATTTTGAGCTCGCTTGAAGAAATTCTTGAGTATTCCTTGTGTTCCTGACTTGTCATGCAAAAAGAAAACCCAAGTGAAGCAAGAAAAATCATCAACAACTACTAAACCATATTTGTTACCGCCGATGCTTATTGTTGACGGCTATTATATACCAATTTCATCCGTCAATTTAACTCAATTATGTGAAGGATTTGTCATTTCTTGCGCACATCACCTTTCTATCTAACCCAATTCCACTTGTACTTGGAGAAATATGTGTATGCAGCATTTTATGCAGGAAATGAGGAAATGTAGAGGGACCAATCCTATAAAATATCATCCCACCAATCAGGCGATGACACGTGGCATCCCATGGATCAAATGGCCCACAAACTGAAGTATCCGAGGAGATCCAACAGTGTATCACCCATGTACGTCAAGGGGGCCCACCTGGCAGCCACCTGGAGGAAGCACTCCGCGTTCGGAGTGCTGACCAGGTCGGCCAAACCCCTGGTTCGGTCGACCTCTTCCTGGTGCCAAACGCGGTCAAACGACGCGTGTTGGCTCCTCCTGGCTGGAAGGTGTCAATGGTGACTGATTCGCGCGCTTTTGGTGGTGGGAACCGACCTCAACACTAGTATAAATAGGACCCCCTACCCCTCACTTCAACACACACCACTTGAGCTTCATCTCTATTGTATACACTATCATCCATAGTCTTAGAGGAGTTAGGTTGTAGAGAGGAGAGTCTCTAGTCTCAAGTCCAAATTGGGAAAGGAGTAAGGAGTCTCTCTCTTCCCAATACTACATTGAGAAAGGTATGGCTCATGTATTCTTTCTTGTATTTGTGACTTTATGCATAATAAAGATATTATCTTTAGTCACTACTTATACATATACTTGGGCAAAGCGTTTCTTGTTTGATTGTGGAGTTCATGTATGTGGAAGGTATAGCTTCTATGACTATTTCATCATGAACATATCTCATTATCATAGAACCTATAGACCCCCACCATAGTCTAGTTAATTATAACATAACTAGGTTAGTATGGATAATTTTGTTGTGTATCAACATTGGTTCAATGACTATTCAATTCATTGCCTTAGGATGGATTGTGCCTAAGCTCTTAAGGTAATTACTTAATACGCTAGCATGGTGCTATGATAGCTAAGTAGCATTGGATGTCTCATAGACCCACAGATTGAAGAGGTAGGTAGTAGGTGGTGACAGCCCTATCTGTCCTTTGTAATCCTCCACGTTCGGCTATGCCAGAGGCTCTTGGCAGGAGTCGCCCTAGTATTGCTAGGGGTAAGCCCGTGCCCGATGTGTTGAACCACATAACATAAGTATTCACTATTGATCTAGCTTATGAATAATTAGCTTAGACTATGTATATGTACAATAGAGCATAGTAGGAGTACCTCCATAACTCTCAACCTTAACTAACCTCTAGGATCCTCTTACCCCCCTTAGACTTGAAAGTTTTTTTGTGTGTCACACTACCTCCACTATCATTTTATCTATCCTTACTAGATTCTCTACCCCGCCTTCCTTTGGGATCAACTAAATGACACCCTTGGAAATACTCTTAAGGGGAAATGCTACAATGATATCTCCGTGTGCTTGCGGAAATCACTTTGTGATCCAATAGAACCATTAACAAGCATTTCTGACACATCAGTTAGATATGTTTAGTTAATGGTGCGTAAGAAATACCAACAAGCATTTCTGGCACTATTGCCAGGGATGATTTGTTAGTATACCTTAGGAGCCGTCAACAAGCATTTCTGGCGCCGTTGTCGGGGAAGGCAAATAGATATATAACATAACTAAGTGAATAGGATAGAACCCTGGGTAGGATTTTAGTAGGATAACCATTCTTTGTTTTCGCATTTATTTTAAATGTGAAAATGGGGTAGTGTATGTCTGGTTTCTGTCTGCCGGAAAACTTTGTTGAAGATCCTGAATCTCTTCTGAGAGACCGACCCCGTGTCGTTACTCCTCAGAAGATTCGAGAGGCAAAGCAAGCCAACATTTTTGCACCAACAATCCAAACACCAATGGCCCAGAAGACCCTTCGTGATTTCTCAGCTCCCTCTGCTAACAATGTGCCTATTGGGCCCACTGTTAACACGGGAGATGTGAACTTCGAGATCAAAAGTGGCCTTATCACTATGGTGCACGCCAACCCATTTTGTGGGAAGGCTAACGAGGATGCAAGTGCTCACCTGCAACAATTCCTCGAGATCTGCAGCACTTTAAAATCAAGGACGTGTCTCCGGATGTGGTCCATCTGAGACTGTTCCCGTTCTTCCTCCTTGGGAGAGCGAAACAGTGGTTCTACGCGTACCGAAGTTCTGTAGACACTTGGGAGAAATGTTCTACGGCATTCCTCGCCAAATTCTTCCCATTGGGCAAAACCAATGCCCTACGTGGAAGGATTTCTAGCTTTCAAGAGCACAAGGAATCTATTCCCGAGGCATGGGAAAGGCTTCAGGAGTACATCCTAGCCTGTCCCCACTATGGGATTGATGACTGGCTTCTTATTCAAAACTTCTATAACGAGCTAATCCCATCAACTCGTGACCATTTGGATGCTGCTATTGGAGGAGCCTTCTTCTCATTGACGGTGCCAAAACCTAAAGATTTTATTGAGAAGATGGTGTCCAACATGGGATGGAATGATGAGTGTCTCTATACCCGACAGCGAGGCATGCACACCTTGAAGGAGGTGGACATGATCGCTGCAAAATTGGACCTCCTAATGAAGAAAATTGATGGAAAAGCCAGTGGTGAAGTGTATGGCAATGCCTATGCCCTAGACTCTCACACCACGTGTGAAGTCTGCGGCAACACAGGTCATATGGGCAATGATTGCCCAGAAACTCGTGAGGATGCCCTATACCTCGCCAACAATGGAAATTTCAACAACAACAATGGCTATCGTCCAGGAGGTCAAGGGTGGGGTCAACAACGCCCATTCTTTCAAGGAGGGTACAACAACAATGGCAACCCTAGAAATCAGCCCAACTTGAGAGAACTTGCCATTAGCCAGCTCAAGGTCAACGAGGCCCTATCCAAGAAGCTGTCAGCTAATGACAAGACCCTAGAGAATATCAATGCAAAGATTGAAGGACTATCCTCAGCATTCAAGAATCAACTAAGCTTTTCAACAAGATGTTGGAGACTCAGTTGGCACAACTTGCTGCAGTTGTCCATCCATTAGAAAACAACAAAATTTCGGGGCATCCAGAAGCCCCAGTGGAGAACGTCAGTGCAGTGGTTACGAGAGGAGGAAAGACCACTCGTGACCCACCATATCCAACGCAAGAATAGAGGACAACTGAGCCTGAGAAGGAGGATGTCCCAAGTGAATTACTTGGTGAGAGAATGGCCAAACACTTTGAAGACACCAACTTATTGTCGTTCCCTCATAGACAAAGGATGCCAACAGTGGATGAGCAATTCAACCATTTTGTTGAGATCATCCAAAAGATCCACATCCATGTGCCCTTGATTGATGCGATGCAAGTACCCACTTATGCTCGCTATCTCAAGGACATATTGAACAACAAACGGCCATTGCCTACCACAGAGGTCGTCAAGCTTACGGAAGATTGCAGTGCAACCATCCTCAATAGGCTTCCTAAAAAGAAGAAGGACCCCTGATGTCCTACCATTTCATGATCAATTGGGGCTCACCACTTTGACAAGGCATTTTGTAATTTGGGAGCAAGTGTTAGTGTGATGCCCAATGTTGTGTTCGACCAGCTGAACTTCACAGAGTTGACTCCAACACCAATGCAGCTACAACTGGCTGACTCTTAGTCCATTATCCAGCGGGTATTGCTGAAGACGTCCCGGTGAAGATCCAGAACTGCTTCATACCCGTGGATTTTGTGGTGCTAGACATGGACACCGAGAAGGATACACCACTTATTCTTGGGCGCCCATTCCTAAGCACTGCAAAAGCTCGCATAGATGTGGGAGCTGGAGAAATCCACTTCCATATCAATGGCAAGGAGGAAAGGTTTAACTTTCGGCAAAAATCAGAACAATGATCCATGATTCGAATCAAGTATGGGCCGAATGATAAACACATTAGAGAGGTCGAAGTCACACCTCCAAAGGTGGACTCACTCATTGCATTCATGAGAAGATTAATCTACGAGGAGAATCCGTCGTTTCAACCACCACGATATCCAAAGGCGACGGAATCGTCTGGACCTTCCCGAAGGCCCAAGTCCACCAAGCCGCCAATGAAGGTATGGCGGAAGAAGCAGGACAAGCCGTCCAAGCCCATCCCTCCGGGCCCGGATGTGAAAGGAAGACGGAGGAATGTACATCTCATCGGACGGTTGTGAGACCTACGCCAATAGGTTAAATTGGTAGTTATCCCACTTTATTTTTCTTTCTTTCTTTTTCCACCCCATTTGGATTTTTCCCATTGCATATTTGATTTTTCCTAGCAAGTTGAGAATCTTATATTCTCAACTATCATTTTTTTTCATTCTTTTTTTCAAAAGAAATTTTTCGTTGGATTTGAAAAAGGGTTTTTAGTTGAAAAACAATTTTTTCTGAGCTGCACATGTGGCATTTCACCAACGTGCTAACTTTATAGCCGTTGGGGAGCCATTTGCCAAAAGAGGAACCAGGGGGGCCACCTGTCAGGTCGGCCGAACCCCCTGGTCCAACGGCTACATTTTTAACCCTAAGTGACCATTGGAAGGTGCACCCTATAAATTGTGGCCGTGTGGAGCACTTCTCTTCACACACCACATCATTTTACACCTCCCCAAGTCACTCTCTAGCTCACCTTGTTTTTCTTGCTCTTCATTGCAACTCTCTTGCTCAAATCCATCCCCAAAAAGATTTTCTTTTGTTTGCATTTGCATTTTACACTCAAGCCTTCAAGAGGAGAAAATTCGTCAAGAGTTTTGTTTTCCAAACATCGCTTCTTTTCAGATTTTTCTCGCCTTGTTTTGTTCTTGCTTGTTGAACTCAAAATGACATGAAGAGGTTATTCGGAAAGAGGAATGAGGCTGCAAGCTCAAGCCATGGTGAAGGTTCTAGTGCACGCCTCTCTTCCATGGGTACAAGCCCAAGGAGGGGAAGTGTGTGTGAGGACACTCCCATGGAAGAGATAAGCAACCCACACCAACTTCTTCATGACAGCGACCTCGACATACAAAGCAAAGTTGAAGATCAAGCACGCAAGCTTCTCCAAGATCGTGAGTTCCACCACACCAAGGCCTACGATCCACATTTGATCTCCAAAATAGGTATGGACTCTGAATTTCTTTCCATTTGGCATGCAATTGGATTTGATGACTTTGCTCACATAGAGGAGAAAGGTTCACGTCTTCTCACTATCCAATTCCTTTGCACGCTAAGAATAGGATTTCATGGTATTTCTTTTAGATTATTTCAAAGAGAATACAACATCCTATGGAAAGAATTAGGTAGCATCCTAGGCTTCCATAAACGGTGTTTGCTAGATTTAGACAATTTGCCTAAGTTTAACAAACAATTTTTTTGGCATGAGCTAACTAGTGAGGTCACATGTAGGGCTCCTAGGAATAGCCACATCCAAAACCCTACCTTGCGCTTCATGCATAGATGGGTGGCTATGACTATGTTCCATCGGGGAGATGTTAGGATTGTGCGAGATGATGAATTGAAAATTTTGTTTGCCATGACTAAAAGATAAAAGTTGCTCCAGTCAAGGCCATGATGACACAATGGTTAGATTACATTTCAAAATCAGGACCACTTGAATGCACTTCATTGATTACTCATATTGCTGAAAGGGTAGGAGCACTTAAATACTCTTCATTTGAATATATTGAAACTGAAAGAGAATTAATTGATGAAGACTATTTAGTGAAAGGACATACCCTTAAGCATGATCAAGATGGGTCCTTGATATTTTTATATCCCGGCTTTGTCAATGAAATTCGGTTACCTAACCTGGATTTTCATTTGTACAAATGCCGGAGGCTAACCATTAACCTTCTTCCCCTTGAGGAAGCAAGAAGAAGTAATGTCTATGGTAGGGTAACAAGGAATCGTGTGAGGGCTGCAGCCACAGGCATGACACCGATAATCTCTCCGGTCCATGAATACCAAGAGGAAGAGAACCCAACGGGTTATGCACCCGGATGGACTCAACCTCCGACATATGAGACTGGGGGATCATCTTGGCAAGAATGGCAAAGGGATCCACCTTTATCCTATTGAAGCTCTAGCAGCTTGCCCCCAACGTCCATGAGAGGATGTCGTTCCTTTTCGGCTAGAAGTCATCATGACTATAGCCAAGGAATGACGGACCTCACTAGACGTATGAAAGAACTTGAAGTGAGAACGGGTGACATCTACAGCACACTCCAAGAGCATGTTCAAGGTACCCAGGATTGGCAACAACACATGGATGCTCAATTCACCAACTTCAACACGGCGCTACAACAACAACAAGCCGATCTTGCAACGTACTTCCGTCATCAAGGGTTCAACTCTTATCACGGAGGTAGTTGAAGAACAAGCTTGGGGGAGGACCCCCACTTGAGGTAACATGTATCACATTCCTCGCATATTTATTTTCCATCCATCATCCACCTTGCATTTAAAAAAATAGGTTAGATTTGCTTTCATCAAATAAAGATGTGCGGTAAGAATGATTTAGAATTCACATAGATGAAATGATGAATAGTTGCTCTGTATTATTTTCCTAAGTCTCTAGTTTACAACTTGCTACTCTTTGAATATTGCTTTCATTGGTTTGAAATACTTTTACCTTAATTTGGAAGCTGTGGGTAGCAAAATCTTGATCTAATTCTAGAATGTTGCGAGATTAGAATTGGTAATTGGGCTGCTAGTCCTAGTTTGAAAGTAAAACTTATGATTTCCGGAGAAATTCTAAAAAGATTTAAGTTTCCCTCAGTTGATTGGAAATACCTACCAAAGCCATATGATGTTTATACATAGACAAAACTTTATGCATATGCTATTTGCTTTCACATTGAGCCTAGTCAAACTAGTATAGACCTATGTGAGAAATCATTCAACTCTCTTTGAATTCAAGACTTCACTTGCACATGCTATACTTCTACACTAGAAGTAAGCAAAACGTCCATCATATCCACCATACCACAATAAAAAGAGAAACTCCATGTTATTCATGTTTAGCACTCTCTTCAAAATTCATTGCAAAGAAAGGGAGTAGAAGACATGGCTACAAAAATGAAAAAAAAAGGGCATGCTTACATCATAAGCATGAGAAGAAAAAAAGGAAAAAAAAAAGAGAAGAAAAGTAGCCATGTTTCATCCCTGCAAAAGAAAGAGAGATTACACCAAAAAAGAGTTATCTCAAGTATCCACATCCACTTCCACTCCATCACACATGCACTAGTCTTGAATCAAAAAGTTTTGAATTGAGTTCTCCTAAGGCTTACTCTTTTGACTTAGGAATATATGTGATGCAAATATGCCTACTTACTTTCCTTACCAAGCTCCACATACAAGCCATATTCAATGAGTAGGAATAGTAGAGGCACAATGCTTTGGTGAGAAAATATTTCCACTATCCACAAAGGAGTGGCTGAGAGAATCAAATTGAGGTACTTAATATCTAAATTCAATTCTCTAGGATTTAAGTGGAACTTGATTTCTAGGTTATATTTGCTCCATTTGCTAGTCTACCTTTCAACTACTCATGAATATGAGAAAGCATAAGCCCCATGATAACTTAAGAAAGGTAGAGTATCATAGCCAATTTCTGCAATACTGGGTAGAGTATCTTGTTGTGCATCAGATACTTTTGAAAAGAAGACATTATAGCTACTCCTCATCATCAATCTAAAGTCTTGACTTTCCTCGGGACAAGCAAAGGATAAGCTTGGGGGAGTTTGTTGACGTCTATTATATACCAATTTCATCCATCAATTTAACTCAATTATGTGAAGGATTTGTCATTTCTTGCACACATCACCTTTCTATCTAACCCAATTCCACTTGGACTTGGAGAAATATGTGTATGCAACATTTTATGCAGGAAATAAGGAAATGTAGAGGGACCAATCCTATAAAATATCATCCCACCAATCAGGCGATGACACGTGGCATCCCATGGATCAAATGGCCCAAAAACTGAAGTATCCGAGGAGATCCAATGGTGTATCACCCATGTACATCAAGGGGGCCCACCTGGCAGCCACCTGGAGGAAGCACTCCGCGTTTGGAGTGCTGACCAGGTCGGTCGAACCCCTGGTTCAGCCGACCTCTTCCTGGCGCCAAACACGGTCAAACAACACGTGTTGGCTCCTCCTGGCTTGAAGGAGTCAATGGTGACTAATTCGCACGCTTTTGGTTGCGGGAACTGACCTCAACACTAGTATAAATAGGACCCTCTACCCCTCATTTCAACACACACCACTTGAGCTTCATCTCTATTGTATACACTATCATCCATTGTCTTAGAGGAGTTAGGTTGTAGAGAGGTGAGTCTCTAGTCCCAAGTCCAAATTGGGAAAGGAGTAAGGAGTCTCTCTCTTCCCAATCCTACATTGGGAAAGGTATGGCTCATGTATTTTTTTCTTGTATTTGTGACTTTATGCATAATAAAGATAGTATCTTTAGTCTCTACTTATACATATACTTGGGCAAAGCATTTCTTGTTTGATTGTGGAGTCCATGTATGTGGAAGGTATAGCTTCTATGACTATTTCATCATGAACGTATCTCATTATCATAGAACCTATAGACCCCCACTATAGTCTAGTTAATTATAACATAACTAGGTTAGTATGGATAATTATGTTGTGTATCAACTTTGGTTCAATGATGATTCAATCCATTGCCTTAGGATGGATTGTGCCTAGGCTCTTAAGGTAATTACTTAATATGCTAGCATGGTGCTAGGATAGCTAAGTAGCATTGGATGTCTCGTAGACCCACAGATTGAAGAGTTAGGCAGTATGTGGTGATAGCCCTATCTGTCCTTTGTAATCCTCCACATTCGGCTATGCCACAGACTCTTGGCGGGAGTCGCCCTAGTATTGCTAGCGGTAAGCCCATGCCCGATGTGTTGAACCACATAACATAAGTATTCACTATTGATCTAGCTTATGAATAATTAGCTTAGACTATGTATATGTACAATAGAGCATAGTAGGAGTACCTCCATAACTCTCAACCTTAACTAACCTCTAGGATCCTCTTACCCCCCCTTAGACTTGAAAGCTTTTGTGTGTGTCACACTACCTCCACTATCATTTTATCTATCCTTACTAGATTCTTACCTAGACCTTTCTACCCTTTTTACTTGATGATTGTTATATATCTACCCTGCCTTCCTTTGGGATCAAATAAATGAAACCCTTGGGAATACTCTTAAGGGGAAATGCTACAATGATATCTTTGTGCGCTTGTGGAACTCACTTTGTGATCCAATAGAACCATTAACAAGCATTTCTGACACATCAGTTGGATATGTTTAGTTAATGGTGTGTAAGAAATACCAACAAGCATTTCTGGCACTATTGCCGGGGATGATTTGTTAGTATACCTCAGGAGCCGTCAACACTTATGTAGGAAATTGGACTAAATAACTCCATGTGAAGTAGCTCGAGCGGTCTTGTTGTAGTCATGATGTTCTTGGCGGGGTGAGGTACTCCAACTTGTTTCCCGACTTGGCACGCGCTACAAGGTCTGTCTTTCTCAAACACAGCATCCTTTAAACCTCGGATGTGATCACCCTTGAGGAGTTTTTGAAGTTCCTCATACCAACATGCGCTAGCTGTCTATGCCACAGCCAACCCATATTGGTCTTTGCTATGAAGCATGTGTCAGGTTTGGCTTTATCCTTGTTGAAGTCAACAAGATAGAGCTTTCCCTTTAACATACCCTTGAATGCAATGGAACCATCACTCCTAGAAACGGTCACACCCTCGTTAGTGAACAAGCAATTATAACCTTTGTCACATAATTGAGATATGGACAACAGGTTATAATCTAAGGAATCTACATGTAATATGTGAGAAAGAGTGTGTTGTGGTGATATGGCAATTTTACCGGTACCGAGCACCTTTCCTTGACTATTGTCTCTGAAGTAGATGCCCTCACTTGGATCCTTATTTTCTTCATATTCAACGAACATCCTTCTTTCCCCGGTCATATGGTTGGTGCACCCACTGTCTAGCACCCATTTGGATCCTCTGGAGGAATAGGCCTGCAAAAACAAATTATGCCTTGGTTTTAGGTACCCAAACTTGCTTGGGTCCTCTTAGGTTAGTCACAAGGGATTTGGGCACCCACACATGAGATTTGGCATTCTCATGGTGTGGCCCAACATAATGAGCATAAACCTTTCCATAATTACTTCTCATTAAGACATAAGATGCATCAAAAGTTCTGAAAAGTAACTTTTGTTATTTATACACAGGACTAGTCTGGGAGGTCGGACTTGTCCAGAGTACTGGACTTGTCCGGACCCTGACCGTACTAGTCCGGCGGTCATGCGTGTTGTACTCATTAATTTTTTTATTTTCCAGTTTGGAAGACTCCTCCCTTTACGAAGACATTGTTGTCCCTGTTATTCTTATGGCTTCTAGTTGTTGCTTTTCACCATAAAAGTAACCAATGCCATATTTGACATTTGGAGGTCTTTTGACCAAGTATGCACTACGTGCATATTTGATCTTCTCCTTGTCAAATATGCCATTTTATGCAGGATGCTTGTCCTTGGTGGAGGGTGACTTGTCTTTCAAACTGTTTTCAAGTTTACCACATGTACAAGTAGAAGCAACTTCAGTTTTGAAGGGTTGAGAAGGTGAACTTGAAGAGGATGAAGGGTCACCTTGCTTGAGTGCCTCAACTTGCACTTCTAGGATCTTGTTAACCTTGATTAGGTTAGCAAGTTCTTCCTTGATTGCAGCATTTGAGTTGTTTAACTCCAAGCAAGCTTCATTGCTTGAAGCCAACTCAAGCTCTAGTGATTTGCTTCGCTCCTTTTCAAATTCGAGAAGTTTGTAAAGTTTGACATATTCCTCCTTTTGGGAGATAATCATGTCCTCTTGACGATGTATCAACCTCTCCTTCTCAACAAGTTGATCAAGTAAAAATTTCATTTTGTGGCAGTTTTCCTATCTAATCCAATAAGCATATCCTCATTATCACTATTGATTTCATCATCGCTAGAATAGGAATGCACGGAAGGGGGTTTGGTGTTTACCTTGCATTTACCTTCCTTTGCCATGAGGCAAGTTCCATTTCCCTTCCATGCGCCGAGTGTAGGGAAGAGAGTAGACTTCTTGGATGTCTTCTTGATGGCTATGCTAGCCATCTCTTCTTCTTCGGATGATGAGGACTCATCATTTGAGTCCCACTCTTTCCCTATGTGCGCTTGTTCAACTTGTTTCTTCTTTTTGAAGAATTTCTTGGGTTGAGGCTTGGCTTCTTTGGTCTTCTTCTTGTTCTCTTCATATGGGCAATCAACTATGAAGTGGCTATACTCACCACAGTTATAGCATACCCGCCTCAACTTTGACTTTGTTCTTTCCTTGTACTTTCCTTCGCTTGATTTAGTACCTTGTCTCTTCTTCATTATTCTCTTGAATTTCTTCATGTCCGACATGATCTTTTTCGAGCGATTAGTCTCTTTTTTGAAGAACCTGCTTTGATACCAATTGAATGTGGTCTAGAGGGGGGTGAATAGGCCTTTTTGAATTTGTCAGAACCTGCAACACTTAACCACCAGATCAAAACTTGAGATATCGGACTAGTCCAGTAATGTGTGGACTAGTCCGGTGTATACCGACTAAGTTAATCAAGTTTGATCAATTAATTTGATTCTAGGATGTATGCAGCGAAAGTATACTTGTGATTTAGGTGTTGCACGATTATAGACTAGGATATATCACAATTCAATCTTATACTTAATGATTCAACGTAAGTTAAGCAATATTGATTCAAACCCTAGATTGTTGTGATGAATTAGAACGGTGAACACAAAACAAGAACGCAAGCAGTTTATCTCGTGGTTCGGCTCCCACAGAGGCAACCTACATCCACGTTGAGGAGTCCACAAAAGGACCGGGTCTTCTCCAACCCTACCCTTGTTAGATCGCCACGAAGGCCAATCCTCTTCTCTTATCACAAGGGGTAAATAACCAAATTCAAGGGGTCTTCTCACACGTTGAGGGCTCCCCTAGATTACAATGACAAATCCACCAAGAACACACTCAAAAGATTACAATGAAAATCACAGGAGTGTGTTAGGAATCAAACCAAGACCTCAAGTGTGATGAATCATGTCTCTCCAATGTTCCAAAGTGTATCCTCAAGGGATTGATATTTTTGGCTTTTGATTTTGTGGAGAGATGTGGTTTTGAGGCTCTTGGGAGGTGTGACGGCGCTAGGGTTTGAGAGATGTTAAAGTTGGGTTGTGCACATTTATTTATATGGGGTTTCTAAAAGTGACTGTTAGGGTTTAGAAAGATCGGCCTAGTCTGGTGTGCTGTGTGAAGCAAACCCTAAGTGTCTCGAAATATCGGACTAGTCCAGCTTGGAGCGGACTTGTCTTATTTCGCTTCTGTACATCTTCGGACTAGTCCGATAGTCATCGGACTTGTCTGGACAGTGAAACCCTAAGTGGTTATGAGGACAAGTACGCACTTGGAGGACTTGTCCGATTTAGGTCAGAGAGTTTTCCGGACTAGTCCGTGCTAATATTGGACTTGTCCGATTGACATCAGAAAGATATCGGACTAGTCCGGTGTGTGATCGGACTTGTCCGATTTTGTGTGACTTGTGAAGTATTTTGAGAACTAGTCCGCACTGTGGAGGACTAGTCCGATTCTAGTCAAAGAAATATCAGACTAGTCCATGGTGATATCGGACTTGTCCAATCTTGTGCAGAGAGAGAGAGATATCAGACTAGTCCGGTGTCAGTCGGACTAGTCCGGTCTTATATAAATTTGTGCAAAGTGTGCGTTTATCTGTGATTGAGCTCTTGGGGTGTGTTTCCTTAACACACTCCACACACAATGATCTACTAATCTTGTTCCTTGAGCTCTTCTCCACATTGCTCCTCATTCTCCCTTCTTTTTGGCACTTTGCTTATTTTCACATAAAAACATGTGCTCATCTCAACAAAGTGGTTAGGATCTCATTTGCTTGTCATAAATCATCCAAAACCCACAAGGGATTCCTAGATGCACTTTCATTTATAAAGGTTTATAAAGGTTCATATGAGAATCATTTATTAATTAACATAGGTCCATCGAGTTTGACATCCTAATTAAACTTTAAGAATTTTCAAGTTCACATTTTTGCATTCTCATTCTTCTCCAAATGTGGGCTTTTACATTTTCTACTCGAACTACGTATAATGCGGTTAGTGTACCAGCATAAGACACTCAATTTACAGAACACTCATTATGGTGCCATACAGCACAACCCGCATGGGCGATCATTTCAAACAGTCAAAATACTATATATAAAAGAAAGGAATTCCTCCTGTGTCATTCCATGCGGGCCGCCTCGAGCTGAGCAGCGTCTCGAGGTACATGACCGGATTTTCAACCACCCGATGGGGGTCCCACGTGTCTGTCTAATGTTGCACTAGTAGGAGGCACTTTCGCGTGTTTCTTAAAAAACAGACTACATACTTTTCAACTGCACGATAGGTGGGCACATAATTTATATCTTGCACTAGGGATCAACGTAGCGTATGGCCCTTTGAATATTGAATCTTCAAAAGTTGCATACTATCACATTTTTTAGCACACGATGGGGTATCCTCTATTTTTCCTGAAGCACACCGAGGAGCAGCAGTTCATATGTTCCTAGAACCATGAGAAGGTTCAAAAACTCATATTAACTCCCGTGCTAAGCCATGCGGGACAATCATTGTACTACCTCTTGTACGGGGGAGCTTACCACAATCAATCCGCTTGCGGTGACGTACCTTACCTCTTACATGACATCGGAGCATCGATACTGGATATAATAACAAGTATTTTAGTATTGCCACCTTAAGTAACTATGCTATTATAGACCTTATGTGGGCATAGTGACTAATCCTCACTCGACTACTTTGAAATTTTCAAAAATAGGCACTTTTTAAGCGTGCTATTCGTAATGTAGCTTTGAATTAGATTGTGGGACCAAGGTCCGCCATTCCAGGAATCACATTAGGTGGTGTTGTGCGATGCGACACTCGACAACACACATGAAAAGCAACACAAAATAACCAACACAAATCTTTTATTTCACAATATAATCATGTTTACAACATAGTGTACAACTCATGTTCACACGCAGCGGAAATATACATACTCACACTCTCAACCTAGCTATGCACGATAGAAGTTGTCCATGCTCGCAGACACTTCCCACTAGCAACACAAAACAGATATGCAGCGGCGAGGTTATCCCGTGAGAAATACATCTCGACAAGCTCGAGGTCTCACGGACAACCCTTAACATAAGAAATAATAGAACCTGCAAAAACCACAATAAAGAAACCGTGAGCTCGAAGCTGAGAAAGACTTAACCGTCTCAAATGAGATATGAAACTCTACATGCTGGGAACTTTAAAGATAGGAAAGCTGAATTTGCAGAAATGAACTCGCCGAAAGAAAATCCTTAGTGCTGAACTTTAGAGTAGCATATGAGATTCTCTAGGCATGCATCATAATGGATTCTACAATAAAACAAGAAACACTTCATTCACGATGATACTTGCCCACAATTCCATAGGCTTCATTCAAGTTAAATGTTTGATGATAACTTTAATTGTTCTATTTCTGATTCAGCCAAGGTTGCAATACAATATAATAATCATTGCAGCAGATTCATAATATCCTCAGTTCTCTTTGTTACTACGTCTGGACTTAGTGATTAAGTATTCTCAATCCATAACCGCAAGTGATGGTGATTCGAATAAAAAACACACAGGTTGCACGGCACGTATGCCCATACTTGGAGTTGCGTCGGCACACTCCACTTATGTGGCACGCATCCACCTTTCCCAAGTTTCACCCATAATGAAACGGTTCGATTGACCTAAAAATCGAGCTCCCGCAAGGTACACCTCAGTTGTGAGATGTTCACGAGCGAGTTTACTCTATCTGTACTAAATGCTGACGACTTAAGCCGATTGAAAAAGTTCCACTAGAGGATTCTCAAGGTACATCAGTTTTCTATGTTCCATATAGTTAGCATGCCTTCCAGTATAGTTTATACTTGTTCAACAGGGTCAAGCATGAGATGTGCCTTAATCAACACAGATGGGGCTACAATCCACCATTCCAACATCTCCTCACAATTACTGACCCAGGCACGATGTGGTCACAAGCGATGCCTCACCTTTCGTGCCAGGAGCACCCTTATGTGAACCAACCTACACAGATCCCCGTCCACATCTCATATTAAAGAGTGAGCGTTATGGTACCATCTCGCAAGTAGGTTTCCCTCACTCGACTTCTTTTCGCAAGTATAATTCAACTACTTGACATGTGATCTATAAAATGTGATCGTCTCGCGAGTAGTGTCCAACATACTCGACTTCTACAGATCTTCTAACTAAACATTAGACATAGCAATATAATCCAATGGAGTCTTATCTTACCCATCCACTACAAGGATCATTTGGTCATGCATGTGGAGTATTCAATCGACATAGACTTTATGCACATATCAAGTCTATTCAATATAGGGTATATAAAGCAAGACTAGAGGCACTCAAATGCAAACCAGGGCTTGCCTTAGGTTGTGACTAGGTAATATCAATAATTAGAGGCTTGATCTTCAGGATGAAGCTTCTCATTGCTTTTCTCCCTTCTTGTCTCTATTGCTGCTTGGGCAAATCTTGCTCCTCCTTCCCTGTCTTTAATGCTGCTTGGGCAAATCTTACTCGCAGCAAAGTCTATATGTGTGCCTCCTCCTCCGAGCGGTGCTCCTCGTTGATCTGCACTTGTCGAATACCATCGTCGTGATTGCTATTTACATGAAAATGCACATGTGAAGATTTGAACTTAGCAAATTAATAAGTGAAATAGTTTAGGACTCAAAAGGAAATTACTCAAGTAGGAATGGCCTGCCTCTGCTGTATGGAGAAAAAGAGGGAAATTCACAATGGAAGATAGTGGAGTTCATGTATGCAGTGAACATGCATATAAAAGGCACTTAGCAAATCACTACATGAAGATTCATAAAACTCAAGACTGAGAAAGACCAACTGGTGTGGAGGTTATGGGCTTTGTGGTGTACAGGAAATAGATGAGGAATCAAAGCGAGACATAGGGAATGTGGATATGAAATGAGTAGGCAATGTTTTGCTTTTATTGAAATCATCATCCATATACTTGTCATAAACATGTCCACTGGTGCTACGAATATTACAGTGTTTGCATGTGGTCATGGAGGACTGCCCAGAAAAGTTTCAGTTCAAAAAAGGAAGGGTTGTGGTCTACAAAAAGCCCACAAGCTTTAAGTTTCTTTGAATTTATTTGGACAAACTGAAGCTTTGACATGACTGAAAGTGTGTTTTCTGGATAGTGCTGTTCCTAAAAAGTCCAACAAATTAGTTTGAGATTTTTCGAAGCATGATACCGCGAGATATTGATTTTAAAAGTTTTATTATTTTCTCAAAAGTTTCTGATATTTTTCCTAATTTTCAAGTACATAGAGGAATGAATCACCATTTGAGACAGTAAGTAAAGACAAATGATTATGAAAATTTTACTAGAGATACAAGATATTAGGGAGATAATTTTTGTCAAATTTGAGAATTTTCTATAGAAGGTATCATCTGGAATTATTCCCAATGATTTAACTAGAGGGAATTATTGAGGCAAATCAGGGACATTCATACCAAATACTTTGCATTACTACAAATTACTCAACAAACGGAGTCTAATGGAATTAGTTTCACAATCTGGAATATTTCTTCTATTATAATCCACCATTTGGCTGGCAGTGGGCCCAAGGCCAACACAGCCCACTCATGCACTCCGCAACAGGGGGGCTACAGAGATATCCTGCACTGGCACAGGGGATCCCTAGGCTGCAGAAGATCCGTGCACGTCAGGGTCTCCTTCCCAGGGAGCCTGGCGGCGCTCCCATGGCACCGGCGGCCGGCGCATCGCCGGAGATGGTCGGCAAAGCGTAAAACTTGATGGAGCTAGGTTTACAGAATTTTTAAGGAGTGGCAACACGATAGTGTCATCCATTTTGGGAGAAATGCACTAGAAAGCACCAGTGGCGACCGGCGGTGGGGTCCAAAGTCCAGGAGGTTCAACACGGCACAGGGAGAACGGAAATGAAGAGCGTTGATTCTAGTAGCTTCCTGGCGATGTATAGAGCACTCGAACTGCGCTAATTGGCGAGGAAATCGGCTGGACTTAGTGCACGCCGGTGGGGTGACGCACCAAGAAATAAGTGGCGGCGACAAGATCTAACCTACCAGCACTATTTATTGATTATTTTTTGAATGACTTGATCTGGAAGAATTGTTAGGGCAGGTATATTCTCTGGTGTAGGTTGAAACATGTGTGAAGCAACACTTGAAGAGAATTTCTAGAAAGAAAGACCACAGATTGTATGAACGCCGACGGGAAGAAAATTTAATTCTGCGAGCAGTGCGATGGAATCACCACAGGTCAGCAAGGAGACGAATAGGAGGTTCAGGCGAACCTTAGGGCGGCATTGGAAGGGCACGGGGCCGTCGGAGTAAGTTGGCGGCGTTGTGCAGCTGGGCGGCAGCAAGGATAAGAAGAAACCTCTGTTTTCTTTGGGACTTCACATCAAACAGATAGGGAGCGTGTTGGGGAGGATGGTGGAAGCCTTGCGCTCCCTGTTGATGGCATGGTCGAGCAAAGAAGCAAATCTTGGCGCCAGAGATGCTGGAACAGAGGAGCGGCAAGGAAATAAGTAGAGCGGCGAACAGAGCTTCGGTTGACTGGCACAAAACCACAAGTGGGAGGAAAACAATAGTGAATGTTTTTGTTTGGATGTTCACTGCATCTCCTTGTGCAGTAATCCACTCCCGAACCAAGCAAGAGGTGGCACGGATTGGCTCGGTGGCGCGCATGAAAGTGGCTAACAGAGTTTAGCTTGCAGTTGCGGGAGAGAAATAACCGATGAAGAAAGAAAGAGCACGGCTTAGGCTATCTGCAGAGGCATCCTATAAAGTATCCTGTAAAGACCTATCTTTTTCTACTTTTTCAGTATATTACTCTAAATCCTTTAAATTTATACCTATCCAGTAGGCTTTACAGTATTTAGACCATCCGCAGAGGCAATACTGTAAAGCCTACTGGATAGGTGTAAATTAGAAGATTTAGAGTAAGATACTGAAAAATTAGAGAAAGATAAGTCTTTACAGGGTGCTTTATAGGATGCCTCTGCGGATATCCAAGAAGGGGAAGCAAATATCCGAGAAGGAGGCAAGCAAGCAGGTGCTATCCTCTGCATGCAGCTCGGTGGCGCCTGTGGAGCAACTGAGGACAAGGGTGACATAACAGAGTCGGTGACATAACAAGTGGGAGGACAAGGCCCCTGTGGTATCCAATTTGAGCCAGCAAATAAATTCGGAAAAGGTTGAATTTTGGCAAGGTGGCTAAATGAAATATTTATATTCCATCCATGAAATAAACTCTTAAAATTGACCACTTTGAATTTGAAATCTCAAATTTGAGTTTGAATTCACTTAAGTTCTTTGCTTTATATTTGCTCCATATTTTTCTCCAGAAACCAGCAAAGACTCCAAATTAAATATATTAATTAATTGCTGATCTTAAGTCTTACAGTTGCTGATTAAATGTTTAAAGTTCAAATGAGTTTGAAATTTGGCTCTATGTATTTGTATTCTTTTTAAACCATCACTTGAGTGAATTATTTTCCTTTTTTCTCTAATTATTTTTCAAGACTGAATTGAACACTTTCAATTGGGCTTTTACATGAATATTCGTCATATTATTCTTGTATCCAAGTAAACATTACAGCCACAATAACCATGTCTAAGGTGACTAATTTTACACTTTATCTCTGGTTAATAGAAATAACATGTAAACAACAGAAACTTTTCTGAAATTATCAAGATATTGTAAAATCAATAGATCCTAGTAGAAATATACAAAAATTGTGAAGCTAATTTTATTGGGTTTATAGGGACCTACCCTATTTGTTTATGCCATTTTTTGTTATGACAAAGACTTAGATTTTATCTGTAAATTGATAAATGTTAAAAGCCTTAGTAAATTCTTATGACCAAAATATGGCAGCAAAAAAGCTGAAAATTTTATCCTGAGTCTCGTAGCTCATTTGTGCTATACTGTAAAAATATCAAGATTAATTGCCGCGGTCTTCATATAGAATTAATTCTGTTATTGTTCATAGTACATAAATCACCATATTAATTCATTCCATGCATTTAAGTACTTTGACCAGGATCCGAAGGCCACTGACTTGGAATCCTCTTGACAATAATATTATTACAGAACAACAACAAGGCAGGCCCATGTTTGCTTTTAAGTACTTTATAAATTTTTGCTTCATACAAACTTGAAAGAGCATCTAGGTCCCTTGTGGGTTCTAATTGATTAATGACAAACAATTAAAGAGCTAATTAGTTTGGTTGAGTTTGTGCAGAAAATTTAGTATGGAGTGAACTTCCCAAAAAAGGAGAAAAGGCACAAAAAGTGGAGTAGAAATAGGTTTTTCATTTTTCCTTGAGTCATAGGAAAATTTGTACTATTAAGAGGGACACGACGTGTGGAAACTTAGTGAGTCAAATGTGAGCTCAACCTCTTGGGTAGGTTTTAGGAAAATCTTTTGTGTCAGGTTCGTACTTGTCTGACACCTTAGGTCGGATAAGTCCGAAAACTCTCTGGTAGAATTCATACATGTCCTAATATGTATATCGAACATGTCCAAAATCTCTCTGTTGGAATTCAGACATGTCCAAAGTGGGTTGGACATGTCCGAGGTACTTGACTTGGAAAATGTTCAAGTGTCTGGAACTCGAATGTCTGAGATGGGGTTTAGACATGTCCGAAAAGTCTCTAGTCGAATTCAGTCATGTCCGAAGTGGGTCAGACATGTCTGAGGTAGACTTTGCTGAATTAGTGTCGTGGAATTGTCTGACTTGAAAAATCCCACCTTGCATGTCAGACATGTTCGAGGTTAGTCGGACTTGTCCGACGTGGCTTTTGTGCACAGATTAAAATCAAAGAGGGTAGTCGTACTGATTCTTATGGCAGTAGGTCGGACATGTCCATGATTATGTCAGACTTGTGTGACGTGGGTTGTCATCAAACGGCTAACAACACTTTTGGAATATAAATAGCTGGGGATTTCGTCCCCAAACCAAACGTAACCCTAGAGAACTCTCAGAGCCACCTCAACCCCATAAGAAAGACTCTTCTCTTGTTCTTCACCCTCTTGAGCCCAAATCCAACATTTTTTGGGGAAGAGCAAAGGATTGATTGTGATTTTTGGCAAGAGGAGTCCATCGGGGATTGAGCAATGTTTCATTCGCTGAGTTTCTTCATGATTGCATATTTGTTACTCTTGGCGTTTTCCCCTAGACGGTATGCGTTGCCCTGGTTAATTGTCGTGTGATTTCTTGATTTGGGGAAGTTTGTAATCTCTTGGGATAGTGGAACAATCAAAGACTTGACCCTTGGGGCGTCTTGGCGAGGTCAGGGTTGTTAGACCCGGTCCTCTGTGGACTCCTCAATGGGGACGTAGGTTTCTTCATAGAACTGAACCTTGGGAGAAAAATATCTTGTCCATTGTATCCATTTACATTTCTGCAAAGTTCTTACTTTCTAGTGATCATATAGGTTTACTTCGTTTCGAGCACTTAATCTTGTTTCCATCAACTACTAGAACTGCTAGGATGTATTTCCATTCACTAGTTTACATAAAAACTTAATTTTTAGTATTTTTTCTGTAGATTCAGTCGCACTTATCCGAGCTGAGTCACATGTGTCCGACTTCAGTCAGACAAGTCCGATTTCCAGTCAGACAAGTCCGACTTGTATTGACAAGACAATTTTTAATTAAGTCTAGATTTGCAATTATCGCCTATTCACCGCCCTCTAGGCTACTTTCAATTGGTATCAGAGCATGTCTCTCCATCAATGGTCTAACCACCCAAATAGAAGATGGCCGAAAGGGGTGAAAACTAGGTCCCGGTGATCGTCGATAGAGATGACAAGACGAAGAACGTCGATGTGCTTCAAGATGATCCCAATGACGACGAAGAAGTCCGCCCACTCAAGGCATGACTTTGCAAGCAGCTAGGTCTTCCCAAGAAAGAGACGAAGGCGACTATTGAGACCAAGGACGTCTATGGGAATGGTTCACAAGACTACTCCCGATATCCTTTCAATTATGAGCGCTTAACTTCTATAACAATCATTATTTATCTATTCCCTATGGAGAAACCTCCCCAATTTGATAAAAATGATTATACAATGTGGAAGCATAATATGAAGATGCACCTAATTTCCTTAAATCCTAGTCTGTGGCAAATTATGTTGATAGGTGTGCATCTTCCAATGAATGAGGAGGACATCACCCCGAAGCAAGCTGTCCTACTCAACCGCAATGCTCAAGCGGTTGGAGTGATTACCACCTCCTTGACTCGAGAAGAATTATAAAGTTGATGGATTGGAGGTGGCCAAGGACATTTGGGACACACTCAAGACGGCGCATGAAGGGAACCAAGTCATAAAGGAGGCGCATATCGAGATGATCGAGGGAGAACTTGGGAAGTTCACCATCATGGATGGTGAGGCCCTCCAAGACATGTACAACTGCCTCAAGGTCCTCAACAACAAGAGATGTTCATATGGATGTACCCAATGGACGGACCACGAAGTGGTGAAGAGGATGATTCGAGCATTCATGCCTCAAAATGTTGCCCTTTGCTCCATGACCCGTGAGAGTCTGGGGTTCACCAAAATGACCCTGAAAGAAGTTCTTGGAAGAATCATCAACTACGAGATGAGGAGCTAGAAGTTATGTACTATAATGATCTTCAAAAGCTCAGCTCCTCGAAGAAGAAGGATGTTGCACTCAAAGAAACATCATCCAAATTCCAAGAACAAGAAGAAAGTGATGAAGAGAACCTCGACACCGACGAGGAAGAGGCACTCTTCATCAACAAGTTCAACAGGATGATGAGAAGGAGGAAAGGGAGCTCCATCAAGAGAACAAGAACAAGGAGAAGTCCAAGACAAGATCAAAGAGGGATTGCTACAGTATTGGGGAGTATGGTCACTTCATGTGGATTGCCCACATGAAGAAAACAAGAAGAAGAAGGAGGAAAATCCCAAGAGAAAAAATTCTTCAAGAATAAGAAGCAATCAGGACAAGCCCACCTTTGAAAGGAGTGGGACTCAAATGAAGACTCCTCCTCCAAAGATAAAGACAAGGTAGCAAAAAATTTCATGAAGAGGTCATCCACGGAGAACAAGCTCTTCCCCAACTTGGAGAGCTCAAGGTAACCATGCCTCATGGCCAAGGAGGGAAGAAAAAAGGCTAACTCTAAACCATATCCTTCAATTTCATCGCATGAGAACTTTGATAGTAGTAGTGAAAATGAACACATGCTTAAAGATATGAGTAAGAGCACCTTGAAAAGATTGAAGTTGTTGTCAGATGAAATATTTGAAAAGGAAGAGCTCATCAATCATCAAGAGGACATTCTTATCCAATAAAAGGAGATATGTCAAGAGTTTGAGGAGCTCTTAGAGCTTGAAAGAGAAAAAAGCAAGGCACCTGAGCGTGAACTCACTTTGAGAAAGGAAACTTGCTCAAATCTTGAGGAAACTACAATTGTGCTAAAGGATGAACTTGTTAACTTGACAAAAGTTAACAAGATCCTTGAAACATGAGTTGAGTCTCTCATGATCAATGCACCTTCTTTCTCCAAAATCTCATCTTCCACAAATGTCAAATTTGAAACAACCAAAGCTTGCAAATGCTCTAGCTTAATTCTCAAACTAAAGGATGGGCTAAAATTGGCACAAAACAAGCAAGCACCAAAAGGTGGCATCTTTGACAAGGATAAGATGGCATATGCACAAAGTGCATATATCAACACTAGACATCCTCTTGTCAAAGATGGTCTTGGTCATTCTTGGGAGAAGAAGCAAAATGCTAAGACTCCTAATAATGGCAAATACTTGATTGTTTTTGTCAAGAAAGGTTTATATCACAACAACAAGGAAAATAACATTGCTACTTCACTTATCATGCCTAAAAATGAATCTCATCCATTGTTCCATGATTATGATGCTTCATATGTTTTATTGAGGAACAAGTTTTACAAGCCATATGCTTGGTATGTTGGTCCACACCGCAATAGCCAAAAACCTTGTGTGTGGGTGCCCAAGTGTCTTTCGACTAACACCAAAGGACCCAACACCGCTTGGGTACCTAAAACCAAGGCTTAACTCTATTTTGTAGGCATACCCCTCCGGTGGGACAAAGTGGGTCCTTGATAGTGGATGCAAAAATCACATGACTAGAGAGAGGAAAATGTTCATGGAACATGAGAAAAATGATGATCCAATTGAAGGAATTTACTTTGGGGATAATAGCCAAGGGAAAATCCTTGGCACCGGTAAAATTGGTATATCCCCTAATCATACTCTTTCTCATGTTTTACATGTTGATTCACTCAATTATAACTTGTTGTCTATATCACAACTATGCGACAAAGGTTATAATTGTCTTTTCACTAATGAGAGTGTGACTGTCCCAAGAAGGAGCAATGAATCAATTGCATTTAAGGGCGTGTTGAAGGAAATCCCTATCTTGTGGATTTGTCTGCGGATAAAGCTCAACTTGACACATGCTTAATGGAAAAAACCAACATGGGGTGACTTTAGCATAGAAGACTAGCCCATGTTGGGATGAGAAATTTCCAAAAACTTCTTAAGGGCGACCACATCTGTGGCTTGAAGAATGTTGTTTTTTACAAGGATGGGCCATGTAGCGCATGCCAAGCGGGAAAGCAAGTTGGAGCTCAACATCCATCCAAGAACATCATGATGACAATAAGACCATTGGAGCTTGCAAATATGGACCTCTTCGGTCCAATCACCTACATAAGCATTGACGGTAACATATATGGTCTTGTAATTATTGATGATTTTTCATGTTACACTTGGGTGTTCTTTTTGCATGGTAAGAGTGAGATGCAAGGTGTCCTCAAGAAATACTTGAGGAGGGCTTAAAATGAGTTCTCCTTGAGAATCAAGAAAATAAGGTGTGACAATGGCACCGAGTTCAAGAATACTCAAATTCAAGAGTTTTTGGATGAAGAAGGCATGAAGCATGAGTTCTCGGCCCCCTACTCCCCTCAACAAGATAGGGTGGCCGAGAGGAACAATAGGACTCTCATTGAGATGTCTAGAACCACACTTGATGAGTACAAGATGTCAAACCAGTTTTGGGCAAAAGCGGTGAACACCGCTTGTCATGCCATAAACTGGTTGTATCGCCATCGCATATTGAAGAAGACATCTTATGAGCTCCTAACCGGTAACAAACCAAACATTGCATATTTTCGTGTTTTTGGGATCAAATGATGTATTCTCAACAAGAAGCCTAGGACTTCGACGTTTGCTTCAAAGTCCAATGAGGGTTTCTTGCTTGGTTATGACTCAAACACCTACACCTATCGTGTCTTCAACAAATCCTCCGGAATTGTTGAAGTAGCATGTGACATGGTGTTTGATGAAACTAATGGCTCCCAAGTGGAGCAAGTTGATTGTTATGTGCTAGATCAAGAAGAGACTCCACAAGTGGTGATAGGGAGGATGGCACTTGGAGACAATCGACCACAAGAACAACCTCAAGACTCTAGTGACCATCCCACAAATCGACCAAGCTCTTCCTCACATGATCAAGCTCAAGACCCTCAAGATGCACTTCAACAAGATCAAGTTCAAAATGGACGCATCGATCGATGGGGGGACAAATAATATGAGGAAGAAGATGATGAAGTTCCAAGAACTGAAGCTCCACACCCAATAGTGCATCAAGGCATTCAAAGGGACCATCATGTTGACAACATCCTCATCTCCAAGGGGTTAACTACTCGGTCTCGTGTTGTAATTTTTTGTGAGCATTACTCTTTTGTTTCCACTTTGGAACCTCACAAGGTTGACGAAGCACTATGAGATCCGGAGTGGGCGGTGGCCATGCAAGAAGAGCTCAACAACTTTGAAAGAAACAAAGTATGGGAGCTTGTGAGGAGACCAAATGCAAATGTTGTGGGCACCAAGTGGGTGTTCTGCAATAAACAAGATGAGCATGGGCTGGTTACAAGGAACAAACCACGACTTATGGCCAAGGGGTACTCATAAGTCGAAGGTTTGGATTTTGATAAAACATTTGCTCCTGTAGCTAGGCTTGAATTAATTCTCATATTACTTGCTTTTGTTACTCACAATAGTTTTATGCTATACCAAATGGACGTCAAGAGTGCTTTTCTCAATGGTCCAATCAAAGAAGAGGTGTATGTGGAGCAACCCCTCGGCTTTGAAGATAAAGACTTTCCAAACCATGTCTACAAATTGCGTAGGGCTCTCTATGGCCTCAAACAATCTCCTAGAGCTTGGTATGAGTGCCTTAGAGACTTTCTAACTCAAAATGGTTTCAAAATTGTGAAGGTCGATTATACGTTGTTTACTAAGCATTTCAATGATGATTTGTTTGTTTGCCAAATATATGTCAATGACATTATATTTGGTTCTACTAACAAAACTTCTTGTGATGAGTTTTCCAAGGTCATGACCGAAAGGTTTGAGATGTCCATGATGGGGGAGTTGAAGTTCCTCCTAGGTTTCCAAGTGAAGCAACTCAAGCAAGGCACATTCATTAGTCAAACAAAGTACACGCAGGTCATCCTCAAGAAGTTTGACATGGACAAAGCCAAACCCATCAAGACTCTAGTGGGAACCAGTGGGCACCTCGACCTTAATGAAGATGGTCCACGTGTGGACCAAAAGGTATCGCTCCATGATAGGTTTATTACTTTACCTTTGTGCATCTAGGCCTGATATAATGCTAACTGTTGGAATATGTGCTTGATTCCAACCTGCTCCCAAGATGTGTCATTTGACTGTCATGAAGAGAATTCTTAGATATTTGGTTCACACACCAAGCCTAGGACTTTGGTACCCCAAGGGCTCCAAGTGTAATCTCATTGGATATTCTGATGCGGATTATACGGGGTGCAAAAGTAGATAGAAAGGGAACTTACGGGACTTGCCAATTCTTGGGTAGGTCCCTAGTGTCTTGGTCCTCAAAAAACTAAATTTCATTGCTCTCTCCACGGCCGAAGTGGAGTATGTCGCAGTCGGAAGTTATTGCGCACAACTTCCTTGGATGCGGCAAACTCTTAGGGACTATGGCATAAACTTGCGTCATATCCCTCTCCGATGTGACAATGAGAGTGCTATCAAAATACCCCACAATCTATTTCAGCATTTAAGGACCAACCACATTGATATCTGCCACCTTTTCTTGAGAGATCACTCCATCAAAGGAGACATAGCGATTTCCCATGTGAGAACCGAAAAACAATTGGCCGATATCTTTACCAAGCCCTTAGATGAGAAAAGATTTTGTGAACTAAGGAGTGAGCTCAATATACTAGATTCTTGAAATGTATCTTGAGTCTTGCACATCTGATTGTTACTTGTATTTGCTTCGAAATTCATGCATGCTTACGAAACCTCACCCCCCTCAATTTCTACAAAACTATTTTAAATTATTGAATCTTTGTGAATTATTGTCATAGTTTGGTAATTGATTGCTTACTGACCATGTTTGCAAACATCTTTTGTGAAAACTTGTACATAATGTCCAAATTATTTTGCCTCTCGTCAAAACTCTAGTTACAAACTGCAACTATTCAGGGGGAGTCGGAAAATCCTGACTCATAAGTCAGACTTATCTTACTCAGTCAAACATGTTTGACCCTTGAGTCAGACAAGTCCGACATGGGTCGGTTAGGGTTTTGGGAAGACTGTCGGACTTATCGGACATATTCGTCAGACAAGTCCGACATGGGAATTCTGCGGCCCCCAAAAGAGGCTGATGGTGCCTCTTCTCTCTCTCCTCACATAAAACTCCCTCTCACTCGTGTTCTCTCTCTCCCTCTCAAGATCTTCATTGATTTTGAGACTCTTGCAATGAGTGTGTGAGGCTGATCTCCTCCATGTCTTGATAGATCTATAACCCATTAGAACTTCTCTACTCTCCCCTCTTTTCAAGGTATCTTCTCCATTATTTACTTGACTCTTTCGGATCTTGCAACAACATGGTGTATTCTTGTTAATGAAATTGCTCACTAGCATGATTAACAACTTGTGGTAGAATCTTGTTGGTAGAAAATTTGATTTGTGGAGTTTAGATAGCAGTTAGGGTTAAAACTGTACAGGTCGGATATATCCGACATCTGTTTTGAATAAGTCCGACTCAGTGTGTCGAATGAGTCTAACTTTCAAGTCAGAGTCTGATCCTGTATAGCTTTAACCTCTTAACTTCTATACAAACTATCAATCAATGATTCTATCCCTCTTACTTTGTCTCTTACCTATCCGTTATGTCTCTTTCTAGCCATGGCTCGCGAAAATCAAGGTGCATAGAGAGACAAGCAAGCCGTCGACAGCGAAGCCTCAACTCGGGCTTCGAAGAGAGTCAAGCACACCGTTTGTCATGCCAACTCCGATTAGGGGGACGTTGTTGCCTCAAGAGACTCTAGTAGTGGTGCTCAAGTTGCTAAAGAGAATGTGGAGATTGGACCTTTCGTGTTACATGCACCGGTCGGCGACCCTCATTGCCCGACCAATAAGATCAACTACAGGAGGAATATCCAAGATACCATGAACCAGAGAGATGGTAAGTGAATGGTATGCCTAGGACTGGGAGAGACCCTCGCTTCTAGAGCTATTTCCACATGGATTACTATTGGTCCATGTGCACTACAAAGAAAAATCTGGTGACTGGCAGTGGATCGACAGGCAGGCAGTGCAGCAGAAGAAAGGTTTCTTATTTGTTGAGGTCAAGGATGCTTGTGAGTTCCATGAGGTAAAGGACATCATGGGGCTGCATTACCCATGGAACGTCGAAGTCATTCTACAGTTCTATGCCACCATGTTCTATTGGACAAACAAGCAGGGTTTCTACTAGATGAACAATGGTGAAAAATACTCTGTCATCTATGAAGATTTTGCTACCATATTGGGTATGGAGCACTGCTTGAAGCATCCTTGAAGATCCATGAGGAGCCTCTTGTGACTATTGCGAAGATGGAGGACTTCTACTCAGAGGGGTACCCTGCTCAGCGTCCTCACATCCACAGGCTAAGATCCTTCCATGCAGTGCTTAATTGACTCGTACAATAGACGATAGCCCCGAAAGACGGTGATGCCAACCGATCACAACATTCGCAATGTCATCAAGCTCCTTGCCAGCCAACAGAAGTTCAATGCATTTGACTAGCTTCTGAGACTCCCGCCTGGCCTTGTTGCTATGCCCCATACATCATGAAGCTTATTGCGATAGTTTCTGGTCGAAAATTTGTGAAGGATGTGGTGCATAGCCCTCTAGTGCCTCAGAAGCCTTCAAAGCTTCACTGTCCTTTGAGAGCAACTCCTGCACCATCTCAGCCTAGCTCTCCCAGAAGGCGTCCAACTCAACCTCCTCCTCTTGTGCAACAACAACCTTCTTGTTCTTCAGGAATATTAAAGATTCTTAAGGCTATGTTCTCAGTTTGTCGCTCCACTCAAATATCAATTTAGAAGTTAGCAAAAGCGGAATCAGAGGGATCTCGCATCTATTAGAGAGCAGCTCCAGCTTCCCCCTTGGGAAGCCTCAGTGTCAGATGACATCGAGGATTAAGAGCCAACAGAATTTCCCCAATTGTCCGCATCAGAGCTTGTTTACTTCTTAGGGACAGGTGCTACCTCTAGTGCTCCCGTAGCTGCTCGTACTGGTGATGATGAAGAAAGTGAGTACGAAGAGGAGCAAGAGAGTGGCAGTAAGGAAGGGAGCGACGAGGAGTAGATTCTAGGGCTTTACTCTTAGCTTTTTTCCTTTTTGGTGCCTTGATGCCAAAGGGGGAAAAGTATCTTAGCTAATGGACATGGAGTTGTACTTATTTATTTTGTGGTGTGTGTGTGAACAATTTAGCTTGTCATTCTACTTGTGATGCTTTTGATAGATTCATGTTATGAATGCTTTAGTTCGATTCATATCATCAATGCTTATTCACTTGCTTTCATATAATGCATCACAATGACATTCACACAAAATGCATATGGGCACCCCACGAGTAGTCAGAGTATATGAGCTCATTGAAACCCGTCTTTATTGGAAGCTCATAGACTCTTAATACTCAAAACCAAAAATTTTATTTAATTGTTGGAAGCTTTAATTGGTTGTCATCAATCACCAAAAAGGGGGATATTGAAAGAGCATCTAGGTTGTGGGTTTTGGTTGATTAATGAAAAATAATTAAAGGGCTAGTTAGTTTGGTTGAGTTTGTGCAGAAAATTTAGTGATAATGAAATTTACAAAAAAGGAAAAAAGGCGTGAAAAGTGGAGTAGAAATATGTTTTTCATTTTTCGTTGAGTCATAGGAAAAGTTGTACTATTAAGAGGGACATGACGCGTGGAAACTTAGTGAGTCAAATGGGAGCTCAACCTCTTGGATAGGTTTTAGTAAGACCCTATGTGTCAAGTTCGGACTTGTCCGGCACCTTGGGTTGGATAAGTCTGAAACTCTTTGGTGGAATTCAGACATGTCCGAATCTATATGTCAGACATTTCTGAAATCCCTCTATGAAATTCAGACATGTCTGAAGTGGGTTGAACATGTCCGAGGTACTTGGCTTGGAAAATTTTTTAAGTGTCTGAAACTCAAAATTGTCTGAGATGGGGTTCAGACATGTATCAAAAGTGTCTATTCGAATTCAGTCATGTCCGAAGTGGGTCGAACATGTCCGAGGTAGACTTTGCTGACTTAATGCCTCAGAATTGTCTGAGTTGAAAAACATCATATTGCATGTCAGACATGTCCGAGGTTAATCAGACTTGTCCGACATGGCTTTTGCAAACAGATTCAAATCAAAGATGGTAGTCGTACTGATTCTAATGTCAGCAGATCGGACATGTCTGAGATTATGTCAGACTTGTCTGACGTGGGTTGCCATCAAACGGCTAAAAACACTTTTGGAGTATAAATAGCTGGAGATTTTGTCCCCAAACCAAACCTAACCCTAGTGAAACTCTCAGATCCGCCTCAAGCCTTCAAGAAAGCCTCCTCTCTTGTTCTTCACCCTCTTGAGCCCAAATCCAACTTTTTTGGGGAAGAGCGAAGAAGCGATTGCTAGATTCGGCAAGAGGAGTCCATCAGGGGTTGGAGCAATGTTTGATACATTGAGTTTCTTCGTGGTTGCGTGTTTGTTACTCTTGGGGTTCTCCCCTAGACGGTTAGGCATCGCCCCAGTGAATTCTCGTGTGATTTCTTGATTCAGGGAAGTTTTTCATCTCTTGTGATAGTGGAACAATCGAAGACTTGACCTTTGGAGCGTCTTGGCGCAGTTAGGGCTGTTAGGTCCGGTCCTTTGCGGACTCCTCAACGGGGATGTAGGTTTCTTCGTGGAATCAAAACTCAGAAGAAAAATCTCTTTTCCATTGTCTCCATTTACATTTCCTCAAAGTTCTTACTTTCTAGTGATCATCTAGGGTTACTTTGTTTCTAGCACTTAATCTTGTTTCCATCAACTACTAGAACTGCTAGGACGTATTTCCATTCACTAGTTTACATAGAAACATCATTTTTGGTACTTTCCTATAGATTTAGTCGGACTTATCTGAGTTGAGTCAGACGTGTCTGACTTCAGTTAGTCAAGTTTGATTTCCAGTCAGACAAGTCTGACTTGTATTGACAGGATATTTTTTAATTAAGTATAGATTTTTGATTATCGCCTATTCACCCCCCTCTAGTCTACTTTAAAAGCTTTATTGAATATATTTTGATATGTGCACTAGGTCTATTCTTGATGACACACAACTGCATGGCCATGGGACTAGTAAGCGTATGGGTAGCCGAGTGACCTCACATATCGAGATGTTATGCTTAATTTTATGTTTGGAAGGTTCGGTAGAAGACGAGTAGTTAGAATCTATCCGCGAGGTCACATTTTATAGACCAAAAGTCGAGTAGTTGAATTCTACTAGTGAGAGGAAGTCGAGTAGAGAACTCTACTCACGATATGACAGATTGTATATCACTCTTTAATATTGTGAGATGTGGACCAGAAATTTGGTTTCTGTAGGTGGCTGCACGCAAGGTTGTCTCGACCCGAACGGTGGGACAATGCACATACCACAATGGGACTTGGTTGGTTATGGTGAGGTCGATGTTGGATCGTTGGAATTGTAGCCCCGTTGATGCCAGTTAAGGATCGTGCCGTTTGCAGGCCCCGGGTTGCATGCTGGATTTATAAGGTCTAGTTAATCGTCGTTACTTGTTAACCTTAGTGTCAAGACTTTTTGAAGTGCCTCAGGCCGCCGGCCGACTGCACGGTAGGTGGAAACTCGTTCACGAATTTTGTCACATCAAACGGATGCATCGTGAGAGATTCTACTATCCGGGGCAATTGAGATTCGTCATGTAGGTGTCTTTTGAAAGGTTGTCACATACAACGAGTATTGAAGAGAACCACACTTCTCTTCTGAAATTGCCTATGTGTCATCCAAATTGGGTGTTTAGTGATTCGAATCACCATCCCTCGCGGATATGAGTACCGCTTGTTCACTAAGTCGTGACGTAGTAATAAAGATTAGTTGGAACTTATGTTATATGCTGAAATAAATATTCTTTTGTATTGCAACTTGTATGTTTTAGAGATAGTGCCAACTAAATTTATGATTCTTGAACCATTAACTGATGCTTAAAGATGAAAACTAAGTATGAACATGTAGGCGAATTTATTTCTCCAAACTCAGCCTTTACTATATTAAAGTCCCTGCATAAAGAGTTTTATGTTTATTAAGGTGTGATTGTTAAATCTTGCTGAGCCTTCATGCTCACATTTGGAAAGATTTTGTTGATGCAAGTAATGATTGTGATGGGTTTCCAAGTGTGGCATTTCCCCTTCAGGTACATAGTCGAGTGGAAATCCTGCATGCCACAAATATTGTGTTCGTGTTGCTATTGCGAAGCATCCGCGAGCATGGATGACTTCTCTTCTTCTTAGTTAGGCTCGGGAGTATGAGTTGTGTTTATTCAGCTGCATGTTGTAAATTATATCGTAAAATGAGAACCATATTGTGAAATAAAGCTTTATGTACGTATTTTGAGTATTCTTTTCATTTGTGCTTTTGTGTGACGCGTCGCACAACGACACCCATTGCGCTTCCTAGATTGTCGGGACTCTGGTCCTCACAAACGGGTATCAGAGCCACAACATGCATGACAAGAGCATATTTTTCGAGACATAGAAAGATACTTGTGAGAATTCAAGAGTATGCCCACATAAGAACTACTATTAGCATAGTTACTTAAGGTGGCAAAGTTAACATACTTGTTATTAATTCTGTAATGATGCACCTACACTCAGGTAAGTGAAGTAAGGTACGCCACCGAAAGCAGATCAATTTCAGTTAGCTCCCGATATGGGGAATGTGGTATGGGATTGTCTCCCGTAAGTTAGTACTAGAGTGAAGATGAATCTCTAGAACTCTTCATGTTCCTGAGAACATATGAAACGCTGACCCCTGGCATGCTTCAGGCAAAAGAGTGGAAACGTCATCATCTGATCGGCATTGCTCACCATTGGTGTGCCTCTCTAGGCAGTAGGTGGTATCTGTTGCATGATAAACTACCTCATCGTGTTTGCTCATACGCGGTTTATTCGAGTACCCTGTCGTGTGGTGAAAAACACGATCACATTTCTCGAGACATGGCTTCTTCGAGGACGGCCCGTATGGAATAATATGAGGTTTTTGTATTTGCTTACAAATATTGTATTGTGACTGCCTGAAATGTTGCCTATGTGGCCCACCCTTGAGGTGCTAGTTGCGTGAATTGTGAATGCAAGTCTTCTGCAGCTACACTAACCATGTTATATGTAGTTTGAGTAGAACACATTTGAGAGTGACCATTTTTAGTGCCATCGTTGGTATGTATATGCCAAAATACCGTTTAGACTTTTCTTTTGTGAGGAATGTAGTACGGACATATCATCTCGGGTTACGTGGGACACATCAAGGATTCATGACCTTGTCAATGATGTGACTCCAACAAAAAAGTAAAAATGTGAACCTAGGACTAAGATTAAAATGATAATCTCTATCCTGGAACTAAAAGTAGTTTGAGTATCGTCGTGTATCAAATCATCTATTCAGGCCCTCTGAGTTTTCCAGCATAATTGTCCACAAAACTTTGCTAGGGGATAACTTTGGGTAGATGTGACCACTATGGTCGCCAGGTACATGGTTAGAAAAGTGGAGAAGTTCTATACAAGTTTTATGTTCGTATCCATGGCAGATTCTCACATTTAAAATATGAAGAGGCACTATAACAGAAACTGTCATAACCGAAGTCAAGTGGGTGGTTCTCGCAGAAATTTGCTGAATTTTGACAATGCATAACTAACAAGGTTAAACCAATGGAAGCGTATTATATATCGTTGGAAGTATGTGGAAGTCCTATAAACTTTTCTGTTTGCTCCCTGAATAGAATCCTCTTCAAAAGTAGTCAAAAGTTCAAATTTCCAAATACTGTCAAAAAGAACAGAAACTGGGAAGAGTTTCTGTACTTTTCACAATTTCGATCATATTTCTCAGTATGAAAATCAATAAAGGTCTTATGATATATTTTTGGAAACCTTATAAGATATGTGATAACTTTTTAATTGAAAGTTTGTCAAATTTTGATTATATCTGTATGTAAAACTGTGCTGAAATCAGCCACTTACAAAGGAGGTGCTGTAAAAATCTCTCGGAAAATCTGTCAACTTTGCAAAGCCGTATCCCTTAAAACACAGTTGATCTGGGGGCAAGTAACTACTTTCTGAAAAGGTATTGAAGTTAGCTTTAACTTTGTTATTAACCCTCAGTCATGATTTTTCCTCTAACGAGATCAAAAGCTCCATTGAGTCCAGACTGGTCATTTTTTGATAGAAACTTGATCGGTTTGAAACAATTTGGGCTTGTTGTGAATTTGGTTATCGATTGTACTTCCAATAGTTTCATAACAGTCATCCATTTGTTTTGATTCAACATGTTACCAGTGGAATTGAGTATTTGACACAATCAAATCTGATTTCTATCGGTGGCCATGTTTGTGTCATATTGAAAGAGTAATGGGTGTGTACGTATGATAACGCACATGAAGTCTCGTTGTGACCAACAATTGTTGAAATGAACTCCCATCCATGGAGTCCATTATTTTGGAACTTACTATTGTTATGTTGGTCCATGGATGGTGTACCTCGTATAATATATTGTCTCTTATATGACATGCAACATCAAATCTCATAGTAGATTCATTGTTGTGGCAGAAGAATGGTTTGCACTCATCCATCATTCGAGGTGGGTGGTTCGAGTCATGGTGGTGATAATTGTCCACTATCGGAGCCGCATGCACCTCGGCAACAACCATCACCAATTCCTTCGAACACCTTGGTGGAGACTTTGATCACCATTCTGGGTGCGAATGATAAGCGTTCCGAGTTGCTCCGAACCTTGGTGCAGAATACGTCCCATCAAGGGAACATCAAGATGAAGGCCATTGCCAGAACACTTACGCGGAGTTCCTGGTGACCCAACCACTGGTGTTCATGGAAAAAGAGCCTATGGAGGCAGACTTTTGGCTCCGCACCATCGAGTCAAAATTCGGGTTGTTCGAACGTAACGAGCTTCAGAAGACATTGTTTGCATTGCATAAACCTTCACGGTTCTGTCTTGGCGAATCACGTCGCTTCCATGCTCGCTGGACATCAAGTAACATGGGCATAATTCTGGGAGGCGTTTCACACTATCACATCCTCTTCGCAATCATGTTGCGGAAGCTTCAGGAATTCCTAGACTTAAAGCAAGGGGGAGGGATGCCCATTAATATTCAAAGGTATTCAATCACTTGGTGCACTATGCATCCGAATATGTGGATACGGAAGTAAAGAAAAGTGATTGTTTCTACAGAGGCCTTAATGTCAAACTTAAAAAAGCTTGTGTTATTTCCTTGTAGCAACAACAACGAGGTGGTGAATGCTGCCATTATGGTACAGGATGCTCACCGCAAAACTCAGGTGGAAAAGAGGAAAAGAAGTGTGATTTAGAGCGACAACGATATTGTTTATCAGAAATACCGGTTTGTTTACTGTACGCCATACGGTGAAGAAGTGCAGCAGCCAACTATATGACCTATTCAATCTCAAAACTATTCGGTTTGGTTTCCAACATTCAGACCACAACAACTGCAGTCCAAACCGCAGTCACAGGAGCAACTTGAACCTTCACGTGCATTTGTTCCACACCCAAATGCACCTAGCTTCCATCCTTAAGCCGGTGATAAATCAAAACAATATCCTTGTTTTACTTGTGAGCACGTGTGCCACTTTGCCATGGATTGTCCACTGAGAAAACAGGGCAACGGGCTAGCATGAATACCAACCATAAATCAGCCCCGCCATCGACAAAAGGGGACAGTAACAAGGACCGGCAACCTCCACCATTGTACTATGGAGGATGTTCCGCAAGGTGAACCCGTGCTAGCAGGTATGTGTACTCTCAACAATTAACCCATACTCATTCTCTTTGATTCTGTAGCTACACACAACATCATTAGTTAACATTTTATGATCAAATACCAGCTCCACACCACTACCATAAAATATCATTATCTCATATCTTCGTCGGGAGGCAATATAACCGCCACTGAAATTGTCCATCTGTTGGGACCGGAGTCCACACATTCTAGGAATCGCAATTGGGTGGTGCTGTGCGATGCGGCACCCAACAGCACACAGAAAAAGATACATCGTATTACATAAAACAACATAGTATTATACAAGTTTTGTCTTTTACACATAATATACATTTAAATACACTACAGCGGAAGATAAGTTCATAGCTCTCGACACTCAAGCCTAAGCTATGCAAAAGTCATTCCGTTCAGCCCTAGAACGGAATCACACTGGCAGCACACAGAAAACATCACGGCGGCGTGCAGGGTTCCCACGCGGCCATGTACCCCGATGGGAGCAACGCCTCACCGGCGAACCCTTCATCATAAACGTCATCATCTGCAGCAAAAACTTAAAATAGCAACCGTGAGCACGAAGGCTCAGCAAGACTTAACCATCTCCACTAAGCATGGAACTCTATATGCAGGATATACATAAGATAGGATGACAGTTTGCAATAAAAAGACTCGCCTAAATGTTAATCCTTACTTTCAGCTTTTACCAGCGAATTAAAGCTTTATGAATCTGAAATTTACTGAACAATCTGATCTAAACATACAAGCATCAAAACATAATTATTCCATAAAGCATGATTGAATAATATTCAACTCCAAATAATTAACTACATCACGACTCAGTGAACAAGCGGTACTCAATAACCGCGAGGGACGGCAACTCGAATCGATACACCTGCAGGGATACCCGAATAGCACGACACATACACTCACACTCGGAGCTGCAATGGCACACTCCACTCATGTTGTATGCAGCAACATTTCACCCACTACCTACACGCCGAACCGGTCCCACCGCTACTAGCAGATGGCCCCCACACGGAGTACGACGTACCCGCTGGCAGGTTTACACCTTGTTGCTCTCAACCGACACCTATAAGGTGGTAGGGTATGCCTCGACGCTAACGAGGACAAGTTACATCGGTTTACTGGGTCCCGTATATCCAGTATGCCTTTGGTACATTCAAAATTGCTCAATAGGGCCACACACAGATCGGTCCTTGACTGACACAGGCACAACTACAGCTCACAGGCCCCTATGTCCTTCTGCTCTTAATCCATGTCCGGTCTCATATTTAACAAAATGGTGAATCTCTCACTCGACCAATCCCGTGTGAATCCAATTCTTGAACTCGCGAGTAGATTCCAACTACTCGACTTCTATAGAAGCAACTAAATATTAAGCATAGCATGGACACATAGAGGACTTAACCATCTACCCTTCTCTCATGGGTTCCTGGTCATTCATGTGGAAAACTCCAAGAAAATCCTAGACCTAACGCACATACATCCTAAACAATATAGTGTGATACAAATAAAATTTAAAATGCTGTTAAATGCAAACTGGGGCTTGCCTGGCTGTGAGATGGGAGTAAAGTTAGTCTCTAGATTGATTACTTCCAATGGCTATGGGTTCTCCTCGAGCTCGGCAACTATTCGATATGCAAAGAAAAATGCAAGTGATTCAATATTGGGATTATTGCATAGTGTAAAGGAAAGACTGTTAAGTATAATAAATGATGGCCACTGATCCTGGAAATTTTACAGAGGACACTAGGCACTATGGGTGAGGCTCTGGCCAAATTTGTGCTAAGTTCATGGAAGTCTCTTCTGTATAAAATTCAATGTATATGAACCCTTCCCAGAATTTTCAAGGGTAAACTGGGACTTTAACATGGCAAAAAGTTTGTGTTATGTTTAGAGGAGGTCAAGAATGACTTAACACAATTGGTTTCACAATTTTATAAGCATTCCACTGTGAGATATTTAATTTAGATGTTTGGACAAATTTCTGAAAGTTTTTGTTGTTTTTGGGCATTCTATGACCAGTTAGGAAAATCTCCAGATTGAACTAGGTTAATAAAGTCCAATGAAACTGAAACTTTTGCAGGACTTCAGAAACTCAATAAAAAACATTTTGGCAAAATTTCAGAGTTTTCTATGAAGTGAATCATCAGATAAAAATCAAACTTGATTTTTTTTTATAGAGCTCTACAGGAAAATCTAGGGATTTTCATGAAGATTGAGTTGTAGTTCTGGTAAGTGTGTATAAATAGAAAACCAACAAAGTTAGTTTGACAAATTTTTAAGCTTTCTACTGAGATATATTCAATTTAGAAGCTTGCACAACTTTCTGTACAAATTCTAAATGAATCTGGCTATTTTTATGTGCATAGAGGATACACGGGTGATCAGACCTTCTAAATGAAATCTAATGACCCTGAAATTTCTAGTGGAGTTCGAGGATATTCAAATGAAGGTTCTGGAAAAATTTGGTAATTTTCCAAAGAGCAGAGCTATAGGAATTAATTGTATAAGCATTTTTCTTATTTTAATTATGGAGAAATTCCTATGGACTTTCATACAGATCCCAGCAGACCACTTGACAGTATAGAACATCCTCGTTCAAAAAAATTATTTGGGAATTTTTGGACAAGTATTCCAGGAGCTATGGATTTTCAAAGTTGGGACCAATTGTGGAATAAAATTTCAATTGGAAATATTTGAATAAAGGGCTGGGCCCACAGGTTTAAAATGGGCCAATCGGGTTGAAGCCACACGGGGCCACGGTTTTATTCCGCATAGCCGCACGCAATCCTCGGGCCGCAGCAGATCCGGGGCGCGTGCTCATTAGGCTGACGGTCGGGCCCCATGGGCCTTCGTCAACCTCGCGACAGCGACGCTCGGGCGTGGCACGCGACGGCGCTCGGAGGTGGCCAATCGCCGGCGGCTGTTCCAGGGCACGTTGGCCCTACAAACTCGCTGCCCCCACCTAAAATCAGACGAGGAACACGGTGGTCCAGCCCTCGACGGCGATGGGTGGCCGGAGATGGCGGTGCGACGGCGGCGGGCAGAGCTAGGGTTTCGGGCATGTCGGTCGGGCCCTACAGTGGGCTAAATTGATTGGGAAGACTTCGGGAAGCTTCATGGAAGCATGGGGAACAAGAATTTGGCCATAAGAAGGAGAGAAAAGGTGCGTAATATGGTGGCGACGATGGACCAAGGAGGGGAAGACTGGCGATTGGTGAAAAATGGTATTCTGGCGTGAATACTCGATGAAACTCAATGGATCTTCCTCGAGGTTATGCGCCTGGTCATATAGAACAATGTAGCACAAGTGCACAAGGAATAATCAATTGTATAAAAGGAATTTCGCGCGCGAACCAACTCTACTCATAACCGAAGTTCGTCGGAAGAGAAGGAAATACGGGGGCTAGGAGGCATGGCATGGGCTCAAATTTTACGAGCAGCTAGAACATTAGTAGGTGAAACTTTTTGCTTCTAGGACCGAGGCAAGATGATGGCTGTATCGTCTGGTCGATGATGAGCAGAGGCACGGCAAAACAGGGGAGATTCCCAATGGCCTCGATTTCGAAGTTAACAGCTTCGGGGATGGCCTAGCTGTGCAAGTACTTGATCACAAAGATGCGCAAGAGATTGGGGAGTGAATAGAGGCAAAGGAAAGTGCTCAACACGGAGTACCTTTGCTGCAAATCGGCTGGATGGAGGAGGAATCGAAGAGAAGCAAATATGGTGCTGGAAACTTGAAGGTGAAGAAATGATCAGCTCAGGGCTATGGAGGGGAGATAAGGAGGAGGCCAGGTCATGCTGGGGGCAGCTGGAGTCGAACACAACAGTCCAAGCAACTGCCTGGACTTTGCATGACATGTGGTGTCACTTGGAGATCAAAAACAGCACTTTGCTTTGGATGACAAGTGGGTCCCACCTCATCCTTTCCCCATCAATTCTACCACCTAATTCATTCCAAATTTGCTATATATTTGTGGGATGGCTGGATTAATCATAAAGAATTTGATTTTAAAATCCCAAAGTTGATTTGACAAAGTTTCATTTAAATTCAAACTTGAATTTGAATTTGAGTTGAATTCAATGTAGCCATTGAATTAAATAGCAAACTTGCTTCAAAAATTATGAAAGTTTGCAGGGAGACTAATTGAAATATTTGGAATCCATTGGTCATCTCAAATATTCATGTTAAATTCATTTGAACAGTAGCTAAGTTTATTTTTTTGAATTCCCTCATTTGGAGTTTGTATTTATTTGTTTTTCTCATTTACTTTTTATTGCTTTTTATTATTCAAAAAAATTTGTCCTAACTGAACATTGAATTATTGAAATTTGGGCTTACACTCTCGTGCTCCTCTATGTTTGGGGGTAGAATATACCCCACCAATCTCATAATATTAGATAGCCAAAAGATCGATGTTATATTGGGAATGTTGTGGTTAAACAACCATGGGGCTCTTCTAGACATCGGTCCATGTATCGTTCGATTCGATTCTTTGCTTCATGGCCACCACACTATTTTTCTTGACTGCATTGTTCAAGAAAATCCAGCCATCAATCTCACTGAAACTATCAAGTTTGAGGACATTCTGGTGGTATGTGAATATCGTCATGATCTACCAGACATGCTGCTTGACCAAGGGGTGGAATTCAAGATTGAATTAGCAGCAGGAACCACACCCATATCTCGAAGACCATATAAGATGGCGCCAAAAGAACTAGCTGAGCTAAAGGAACACACTACGTGAGAAAGGATCATTCGAGACGCACCCGCACGATGAACGGAGACGAGCAAAAAGTATGTCTCCGTCGTCGCGTCTCGCATTATAGAATTATCGGAGACGAGCTATTGGGGCCGTCACCGATCAGTACACATGGGAGACAAGCTTTAAGATCGCTTGTCTCCTTTCTGTGAGAAATCCGAAACTGGCTTTAAGGCGGGCCGTCTCCTTTTTTTTAAGAAATCCGAGACGAGCTTTAAGGAAGTCGTCTCCTTTATGTAAGATACCCGAGACAAACTTTATTACAGCTCATCACAGATTTAACGACTAATCCGAGATGGGCTTTTAGAAAGACCGTCTCCTTTCTATAAAAAATCCCAGATGGTCGTTATGGCAGCCCGTCGCAGATTTAATGACTAATCCAAGACGAGCTTCTAGCTAGCTCGTCTCTTTTTTTTTAATAAATGAGAGACGATCTTTAAGGATGGCCGTCACCTTTATGTAAAAAAAATCAAAGACAGGCATTTAAGAAGTTGTCTCCTTTGTTTATGATATCCGAGACAAACTTTATATCAGCCCATCTCCTTTTTGTGAGACTAATCCGAGACACGCTTTATTTCAGACTATCTCTTTTATGTATAAAATCCGAGACGGTCTTTATTTTAGCGCGTCGCGGATTTAACTACCGATTGGGTCACTGTGGCACTAATAGGAGACACACCCTGTTAGACGCTCATCTCCTATTATGTGCTCCCCTGTTTATCCTGGTTAATGGCTGCATCCTAGAGCTAGCCAGGATTTGGCAGTTGCATTGCTACGGTCAACAACATATACATACAGAAACATATGTATTGCCAAATGGAGATCACATATAAATTATATTGACCAATCAAATATTAACAAAGTGTCAATCATGGTTACCAAGTAATTATTTACACAAAGAATTCCCCTGCTCATCCTTCTTATATACCAAGTAACTATTACACAAAGAATGCCCCCTGTTCATCCTGCTTAACAAGTAACTAATTACACAAAGAATAACTGTCATCTATTTCTGTATATTGTAATAAAATTCTCCATTTGGATCAATGATCTTAGAAATGATGAACATAAATAGCCTCTCTCTATGTGCTCGAGGCTAGAACCTGTCGTGTTCCTGAAGGCGGGTCCGTAGTTGTACCACATGATAAAAATGAGATTTAGTAAAAGAATAGTAATAAAGTAAAATAAATGCACTTACACATATATTGCACTTCAGCTGCTCTCTAAATAAAACCAAGCTTAAACAGCCATGGAAGCCTCATGTGTTGCCCGGAGCTTGTTGTGGGACGTCAAATGCAGTATGATGTTTCTTTGTCGGCGTTTTCCTTGTACATGTCCTCCTAGAACCTTAATCATGTATGTGTCAAAATCCCTAAACAAAAACATTCACAATTAATGTAAAATTATCATGCAATGATAAAACAGTTAGAAACTAAAGTGAAGAATAAACTTACTCGTTAATAACGAAAGTGATATCCTTCAAATCATGGGTAACTTGCTCGCCAGTTTTTGGATCTCTCGGCCTTGAGGAGTCACAGTACCAGACTTGCTCATACTTTGTAGAAATTGCTAGGGTTACCCAATGGTTTTGTACGGTACGACTAGGAGCTCCTTATCACTGTAGTGTTTCATTGCCTTGACAAAATATGTAACAACTTCTTTTCGACTGCTCGTTGTTAGAAGATTAGTTCTCGTTGATATTTGCGGGTAAAGATATGCAAGAGACTCCTTTCCTGTTCTATGACGAGTAACTTGTTGCATGTGCCTACACACAAAATGACAAATTTGCTAGACACATATAAACACTTATATTGAGTATATATATATATATATATATATATATATATATATATATATATATATATATATATATATATATATATATATATATATATATAGAAGAACCATGTTTTTTAGGACTTACAATGTGAAGCAGTGTATTAGAGAGAAATCCAACGCGCAAGGTTGAAAAGGTCATAGAGATCGGACCATTCGATGAGAAACATGCCTTCACCCACCAGAAAGTGTTTATCCTTGAATCCCCCTATTGAGGCTTGATATTTTTTGTAATTTTGCATGTTGTAGTTATGAAGGTCAACACAAGGTTTACTAGCTTCTTTGAGTGTGTCGACAACTAGCATCAGATTCCCCATTTCAAACTTCGATTAGCATGGGTCATAGCTGTCGGCGCCCTGAGGTTAGCTTGAGACTCTTGCATTGGTTTCTTGCAAGTTTCCTTCGACGTTCGCTGTTGCAGCTGACTCTTGGTCTTGACATGTAGATTCGTCGTCGGCTTTACTGGCAGGGCAATCCGAGTGCGATGTGGAGACCGATGCGGTTGCTGTTCAAGCGGAGACTTCTGCGGCGGCTCTAAAGTTGGAGACAGATGCGTCTGCTCCGGAATTGGAGACTTCTGCTGCTTTTCTATAATTGGAGGCAACGATTGCTCTGGAATTGGAGACATAGCCATCTGCTCTGGATTTGGAGACGGAAGCAGATGTGCCTCAAGAGACATCAAAGCTGTAGAGTTCGACGTTGAAGTTGTTGCTGCTGGGTCAACAACAATAGAAGTCTGTCACCACTGAACCCTTCTGGCAACTGCATCCCGCATAGTCAGCGTTGTATTGTCTGTTGGCACTTCGAGCTTTAGGTCTCTTGTATTTTCATGCACCATGTCCACCTTGACCACAACATAGGATGTTTGTCGACCTGGATGTCATCAAGCATGGTCTCACCGGGATACACTAGCCCTCTCCTGACCTCCATTTGAATGCTTCCTCCAACCTTTAGCATAAGGCTGCATGTTGTTGGTTGACACAAGTTATCCATCGCGTCCGGCTCAATTGAAGGTCCAAACGTTGGTGCCTGAAGATCCTCAAGTGATTTTCCACCCCCAGCTATTGTAGAAGCTAAGCTGCTCCTACGCTCCTCATTGTTACTTATGAATGCGTTAGGGAATTGTATAACTGAGGCCTCCAGTATAGGCTTCAGGTCTCCTAGATGCTCCCTTCTCAGCTGTCTTTTCAGCTCCTCCACGTCAACTTGTGGTATCGAGGTCATTTTTCGCTTCTGATGCATAGTTTTGTGTTCTGAAAAACCCTCCCTCCATGTCAACCTACTGAAAACACGACAAATACGGTCTCGTTGCTCCTTGGTTTGTAGAGCCTTGCTAAGGGCATCATTTTCCCTCTCACCATTTGAGTATTCGCTGCTCAGACTCAAGGACCTTTAAGCGACATCCGCGGTGATCTGGTTGTAGAAGGTGACCTGGCCTGACTCTGTCAGCTTAGAACGAGTAGGCGTAAATGGTCTCAGCCGTCCACATAAACTGTCCTATGGATTCTAAAGACATAGTTGGGCCAATCTTTCATCCTCTTGTTCCCACCTCCTTTTTTCCAGCATAACCGGTGTTGCTGAGGTGGCGGTCAAGATTGTTCTGCGATCGGAGCCCCTTCTTATAGTCACTATTCGCGGCAAAGTTATGTGATTCGTACTTTTCAAAAAATCTCACCCACTCATCTTGTGACAAATGTTTATACTTCTCGAAGGGGGTTTCCTGCTTCCTCCAAATATTCACAAGCTTATATTTTTAGGTCCTCCAAGCTTGAGAGATGATGATATTCATAGCTAGCTTCTTCCCCTTTTGCTTCAGCTGTTTCGGATATTGATCGTATGGTTGAATAGAGTTTTTGAAGAGTTCATCCTTTTCATTTTTGATCAACTCATCGAATCTCTGCAGAGTTAAAGACACCCTTTGTCGGGCGGATAGGCCACAAACCCTGTACAATTTTGTATTCACTCTTGTGTCCAAGGGTAAGCCTTTGTCTTTGACCTTACCAACACTCATAACGTCTGATGGCCAGGACGTCTGCGACCTTTTCTTTCGTTGACCAGATGCAGGTTCCGAATGTGATCCAACCGATGCATCCTCTTCATGAGTCTGCTGCTGACTCTGCTGGTCAGCCTGCTCCTGCTGAGTCTGCTGCTGAGCCTGCAGCTGTTGAGGAGTCTGCTATTTAGCCTCCTCTTCAATATGCTACTGATGCTCCGACTGAGACATCTTAAAAGTCACTAAAATCCTATAAAACATTATCAAATTTCAGTCATATTCGCAGAAACAATCACATAAGGGAGCAAATTCTCTCATGGCATTTGTACCTAAATAAGAAAAAGATCTATGTGGCAAGTATAAGGACAATCCAAAGCAATCTGACACAACCAAACAATCATTAAATAATAGACCATCACAAGTAATTTTAGCAACAAAGCAATGTTCTAGCCCCATATTAAAGACACATTCCACCGGTAAAGACAATAACTCTGGAAAAAGTCTATCAATGCAACTGCCACACAAGTTACACAACTCGACACCTTGAGACCTTCTATTTTTAAAATAATAGGTACTAGCCAAAGCGTAATACTCTAAACATGTCATAGCTGAAATTTGGCATCCTTAACCGGTTAACATGTCAATACACTAAACATTAAACCACCAAAGAGTATCAAGCACGGTACATAAAAGCGCGGACCATTTGACTCCAACGAGCACACAGTAGACCAACAACGCGCACCCATGAGACAAACCCATAAAAGTGCATATGAAAAACCTTATTAATAGTACCCAATACATAAAAACTTACTAGGATGTGTTCAGGGTCGAGGCGGAGTCGAGGTCGACGACGGCAACGCGACAATGACCAAGATGGCAGGGTCAAGACGGTGACATGCTCCAGAGAAGGGGACGAGGTGGTGGCGTGCTCCAGTGACGAGGTGGCTGCGGCACCGACGCGATGGTTTCTAGGGCAAAAAGTAGAGCGAGAGATCGCACAAGAGCTACAGTGTCGAAATATTTGCTAAGTGTTGGAAAGAAAGCGCGCACGAGAGCTAAAGTACCTTTGGGCAACAATCAGAGACAAGCGTATAAGACGCCTGTCTCTCATATATTTGTATGAGAGACGGTCCTTAGAAGGGCACGTATCACATTATGTTCAGATCGGAAACGGGCCTTGGAAAGGGCACATTTCCCTTTTTCTCCAACATAAAAAGAACTAATGGGTCCCATAGGTATGTGGGCCCACATGTTAGTGACCTCTAATGCCTCTGCAGAGGATGTGATCCCATATGTCAGTGACCTCCGATGCCTCTACGCGAGATGTGGGCCTATGTGCCAGTGACCTCTAATGCATCTGCCATCTTGCATAGAATTCGAAGCGCTCAGACCCCATAGTCTTCTCTTGTTCACATCAGAAATGAGTTTCTTACGAGCTCGTCTCTTTGCTCTTTAATACGAGACGCTCTTATTTTGGGCTCGTCTCTCTTCTTCTCTATCAGAAACCATAGCAGTTCCACACAGGAAGTGGGGCCCACATCAAGCCGCGATATTAATCGTGCGTCCGTTGCCATTCGTGCGCAGAGATGTCATCGCGCGCAGAATTCAAAATGCTCCAACCTCATATCTTCTCCGCACCAATTATATGGTGACTTAGTTTGTGACATGTGGGACCAAGCCACATGGGCCTCTCATGGCAGTGACCAAGTCACAAGTCAGGGGATCCTCTGTATATATGGGGGGGGGGGCCTTCCCCTTCTCCGCACCATCAATGTAGCCTTCCTCTTCCTCTATCCACACTGTAGCCTTCCGAGCTCTAGCCGCACCTCCATCCACATAGCTCAATGTTTGCTCCTCCATCCCCAGCTCCAACCACACTTCAGCCTCCTTCTTGGGCGGAAGAGCGACAGTACCTCCTTGCTAAAATTGCTCACCTAGAGGGTTTGGTTGCTGCGTTCGAGGATGATGATCTTAAAACACTCTACAAGGATATGGCGAGGGATATATTTAACAGTACATCTCATGCCATGCGGCTTATGGGTCTTGGTCGCCTTCCTGAATGTACTAGAATGGGTGAGCATGACACAAACATTGGCCGCTACATCTACGGCCTAAGTGTCGTGGCTGGCCATCTTCATGCGATGTGGGAGACGGTCAGTGTGGTGCTTGGGGTGCCAGGCCACAGAGGTTTGGTCGAGGCAATCACCGACAAGTGTGGGGCAGAGTATCCCCTGGAGGACTAGGCGATCACCTGTTTTTTCTTCTGTTGTTTGTAATAAGTTTATTTTAATGAAAATTTAATGAATGTTTGCTTGATGATGAGTTTGCTATCAATTATAGAATGGTTTTTTGTCTTTTTGTTATCGATCATCGAATGCGACCGCGACACTGCTCAACTCCGGTGAGCTCTCCCAAGGAAACAATCCAGTACACATATTGTTAGACAAACAATCCTTACAATGTCGGTGAATGTTATTGATTATCGATCATCGTTAGACAAACATCCCAATTTGTAAATAAAGCATGTTCGTAAATAAAGCACGTAATCCAAACAAGTTACAATATAAACAAGTTACAATACAATGTCAAATGGGAAACAGAACATGTGCCAGATTCCGAGATGAGCTATCGGAGATGAGCCTCAATAAAGATTGTCTCTCATTTACATGCATGGAAGACGGGACTCATATGGGCGGGTCTCACATTTAATCAGATTGGAGATGTCTCCATAAAGCATGTATCCCTTATGTTGAGATACGAGATGAGCTGACTTTGAGCTCGTATCCCTTTCGATCATCGTGCACGTTGCTTCCTTCAAGTACTGACCCTCCCCACGCATCTGCAGTCGCCTCACATTCCCATCCAAGACCCAATCTACAGTCGCCTCACATTCCCACTCCCGCCTTCCTCAGCCCCCATGGCGAACCACTACGTGCTTGGTGATGTTGTTGTTTATGGTTCCTTGTCCTACGATGTCCAACGATTCCGCCTGGTTTCGGCAAACATTGCGCCATCTGGTGGTGCCCCCCGTGCTTCTCTAGAGGCGGTGGCGGATGCCCTTGTGAGGACCGGGTACCGACATTCCAGGAATCACAATTTGGTGGTGTCGTGTGATGCGGCACCCAACAGCACACAGGAAAAGGTACATCATATTACATAAAATAACATAGTGTTATACAAGCTTTGTCTTTTACAAATAATATACATTAAAATACACTTCAGTGGAAGATAAGTTCATAACTCTCGACACTCAAGCCTAAGCTATGCAAGTCATTCCGTTCAGCCGACGAACGGAATCACACTAGCAGCACACAATAAACTCACGGCAGCGTGTAGGGTTCTCACTCGGCCGTGTACCCCGATGGGGGCAACGCCTCACCGGTGAACCCTTCATCATATACATCACCATTTGTAGAAAAAACATAAAATAGCAACTGTGAGCACGAAGGCTCAACAAGACTTAATCGTCTCCACTAAGCATGAAACTCTATGTGCAGGATATACGTAATATAGGACATTAGTTTGCAATAAAAGACTATGTTAGTCCTTATTTTCAGCTTTTAGCAGCCAAATAAGGTTTCATGAATCTGAAATTTAGTGAGCAACCTGTTCTAAACATAAAAGTATCAATACATAATTATTCCATAAAGCATGATTCAATAATATTCAGCTCCAAATAATTAACTATGTCACGACGCAGTGAACGAGCGGTACTCAATAACCACGAGGGACGGCGACTCGAATCGATATACACCTGCAGGGATACCCAAATAGCACAAAACATACAGCCACACTCAGAGCTGCAAAGGCACACTCCACTGATGTTGTATGCGGCAACCTTTCACCCGCTACCTACACGCTGAACCGGTCCCACCGCTACGAGCAGGAGGCCCCCACATGGAGTACGATGTACCCCCTGGCAGGTTTACACCTTGCTGCTCTCAACCCACACCTATAAGGCGGTGGCTTATGCCTCGACGCTAAGGTGGACAAGTTACAATCCCGTGTGAACCCAATTCCTAAACTCGCGAGTAGATTCCAACTACTCGACTTCTACCAAAGTAACTATAACATTAAGCATAGCATAGACACATTGAGGGCTTTAACCAACTACCCTTCTCTCATGGGTTCTCTGGTCATGCATGTTGAAAACTTCAAGAAAACCTAGACCAAATGCACCATACATTCTAACCCATATAGTGTGATACAAATAAAATTTCAAAATGCTGTCAAATGCAAACCGGGGCTTGTCTGGCTGCGAGACGGGGTCAAAGTTAATCTTCGGGGGGATTACTTCAAGTGGCTTCAGGATCCCCTAGAGCTCGGCAACTAATTGATATGCAAAGAATAATGCAAGTGAATCAATATTTGTATTATGCTATAGAAAGACAGTTAAGTAAATTAAATTTATCCCACTGGTTCTGGAAATTTTACAGAGGATATTAGGTACTATTAGTAGGGTTCTAGCCAAAATTGGGGTCAGTTCATGGAAATCTCTGTTGCCTAAAACTAAATGTAGCTAAACACTTCCCAGAATTTTCATGGGCAACCTGAGACTTTAGCATAGCCAAAAGTGGGTGTTCTGTTTAGAGGAGGTCAAGAGTGACTCAAAAATTTTAGTTTCATAATTTTCTAAGCATTTTAATGTGAGATATTGAATTTACCAGTTTGGACAATTTGCTGAAAAAGCTTCTGGACATTTTGGAATTTTCAGGTACATACAGATTGGAACCACAGTTTGGCTATTCAAATCAACTCAAATGGACCTGAAACTTTTACTGGAACTCAAGGGCATTATGTGTTATGATCTGGACAAATTTGAGGATTTTTTATTGAATGGAGCACCAGTAATTAATTCCAATAGCATTTTTTCATGGAATTATTGAGGACAAATTAAGGATTTTCATACATATCCATGTGCACCACATGAAAAATATAGATCATGCTGGTTCTAAAAATTTTTTTTGAGAATTTTTGGACAACTATGCTCAGAGATATTGATTTTCAAAGTTGGAGCAAAATCTGGAATTAAATTTCAATTGGAAAGTTTGAATAGAGAAGGGGGCCCACGGGTTTAAAATCATCCAATCAGATTTAAGCCACATGGGGCCACACAGATCTGGGCTGTAGTCACATTGGATCCCAGAGCCGCATCAGATCCGGGACCTCACCTTCTGATGCTGACAGGCCGGGCCCACCCGGTCTTCTTCCTCCTCCCGACTAGCAGCGCCAGGGGCGGCGCTCGGTGGCGCCCGATGGTGGCCCCTCACTGGCGCCCGCGTTAGGGCATGGCAGCCCATAGAACTCGCCACCCCCACCTACATTATAATGAGGAGAACGATGCTGCAGCCCCCAGCAGCGATAGATGGCCGGAAAGGGAGGTACAACGGCGGCGGGGAAAACTAGGCTTCCGGCGAGGTCAAACCCGACTAAACCTAGCTCAAACGGCTCGGGAATCAATCTAAAATCTTCCCTAGATCATGTTGAGGACGAATAGAAGGTGTAAAACTGGTGAATGGCCTGAAATTATGAGCTCGACGGTGAACCGACGCGTTTTCAAAAGCGGAGGGGAAAACTCGAAGTCCAGCTTAATCTCTTGATTATTTCCTTTGATTTTTAGTCGAGGTGATGCAATAAAGAATCTACAAGATAACTTCTAACTGGATTAAGAGATGGCTCAGAGTAGAAAGCAAAATTAAACGGAAACCTAGCATCATCGTTTAAACTTGGCCGAGATGAAAACTGGAATTTCTACTTCGAGGAGGAATGAAAAGGGATGGAGTTTTCACCTTGATCAAGAGGGTGGACGGGCGCTTCTTTTTACTTTTGGGGGCAGCTCGTGACTCGGTCTATACCGTTGGCGCCACAGGGTGCAGAGAGGCGGCAACAGAGGAGCAGAGCGCCGGCGGCCAGAAATTCACCTCGGGGAGCTTCAGGGGGGCTTGAGCTGGGCACCAAACTTGGTCACAAACTGTGCAAAGGGTTGAGGAGTAACCAAGTGCAAAGAGAATCGATCAATACCGATGATCCTTGCTTGATTTCTAGTAGAGAGGAAGAACTTTGGTGGTGGTCCTAGTTTGTGTGCCAAAAATAAAGAACAGAGAAGAGTGATCGACTTTGGGGCTTAGACGAGAATAAGGAGGAGCCTTGGGCGTGTTGTATGCAGCTGGAGGTGACCTCAAGCAAGCAGGCAGCTCGGTGTCCAATTTGCATGCATGTGGTGTCGCTCTAAGACGAAAGAACAGAGCACCCTTAGACTGACAAGTGGGTCCCACTTGCTCTCCCTCATCCACTCTCTGGACAATAAATTCCTTCAGCTAAATCGTTCCAAAAATTCTAGATCTTTGCAGAGTGACCAATCCAAATGTGTAGAATTTAATTTTTAACTCAATTCACTGATTTGACTAAATTTCATTTGAATTCAAATTTGAATTCCAATATGGATGGAATTCCATGTAGCTATTGAATTAAATAGTTAACTTGCTTCACAAATTATGAAAGCTTGCTGGGAGACTATTTGAAATATTATAAATCTAATGGTCAATCAAATTTGTATTATGTTCAAGTTTGATCAGTAGCTAATTTTATTTTTTTGAATTCCCTCATTTAAGGTGTGAATTCATTTGATTTTTGGCACTTGCTATTTTGATTTCTTTTCTAAGCATGGGTCTCCTAGCTGAGATGATCATCTAAAATTTAGGGCTTTTACATTCCTTCCCCCTTAAGGGAATCTCGTCCCGAGATTACAATGAAGAGATGGAAGTAGGAGAGAAATTACCGTATATGAGATAATAAGAAATCCAAATAGTTGGAGCGGAGATATTTTTCATTTTCCCATGTCGCTTCTTCAGCGGTATGGTTGCTCCATGAGACTTTATAAAACCGTAGTGTGTGGTTCCATGAGGTTCGGGTCTTCTCGTCGAGAATCCGAACGGGATGTTCGGAGTATGTGAGATCTGGTTGCAACTAGCCGATTTCATCCGTGTGGACTGCAGCTGAGAACTTGAGACATTTCCGGAGCTGAGATACGTGGAAAATGTCGTGTATAAGCCACAGGTCCGCACTTCTCCGTCATAGCAAACAGACCGATAAACTGGGGAGCTAGCTTTCCTTTTACTCCGAACCGGTGAATTCCTTTCATCAGAGACACACGGAGGTATACGTGATCCCTGACATTGAACTGCAGCGGGCTACGCTGCTTGTCTGCATAATTCTTCTGTCGAGATTGAGCCGCTCTCAAGTTCGCTCGAATGATCCGAACTTGTTCCTCGGCTTCATTGACTAGATCAATCCCGAATGTCACTCTTTTGCTATACTCACACAAATTCAGCGGAGTGCGACATTTCCGGCCATACAGAGCTTCATAAGGTGCCATCTTGATACTCGCTTCATAACCATTGTTGTACGAGAATTCCGCCAATGGCAAATGATCATCCCAATTTTTTACCGTGGTGGATGGCACACACGCGTAACATGTCTTCAAGTACTTGGTTTACCCGCTTGGTTTGTCCATCGGTCTGCGGGTGATATGCAGAGCTTCTAATCAACTTAGTACCCAACGAGGCGTGTAGCTGTTCCCTGAAACGAGCAATAAACAACGAGCCTCAATCTGAAATAATTGTGCGAGGAATCCCGTGTAGGCACACGATCCTTGAGATGTACAACTCTGCATACTTCTTGGCACTAAATGGAACATTTACCAGAATAAAATGAGCTGATTTGGTTAGTATATCGACTATCACACAAATTGAATTATGCTTCCTGAATGTGAGTGGTAAACCGACGATTACATCCATACTCACATCCTCCCATTTCCATGCCAGAATATTCAGCAGTTGTAGCTGTCCCGCTTTCCTCATATGGTCAGCCTTCACTCGCCGACACGTATCACACTCGGATACGTACTTAGAAATCTCACGCTTCATCCGTGTCCACCAAAACTTAGTCTTGAAGTGTTGATACATTTTATTGCTGCCCGAATGAATGTAATATTTGGACAAGTGAACTTCGTCCAAAATTTTCTTTCGATGTTCCATGTCACGGGGCACTATGATCCAATTTTTGAACCATAGAGCAACATGCTCATCTCTTCTAAAGCACTTCATCACACTGCTGTCCATTCTCTTCATTATGTGAGACATACCCTTGTCCTTCTTTTGAGCTTCAATAATCTCATCTCGGATTGTGGGAATGAGAGCAAGATTGTATAAAGCTCCATATAGAACCAAGTATAGAGTCAGTTCATCCTCTTCCATGGGTGTGATGGTCAAATTATTGACATGAGACTTGCAGCTAAGCGCATCGGCAACCACATTAGATTTTCCGGGATGATAATCCTTTATCAATTCTAACCACCTTCGTTGCCTCATGTTCAGCTCCTTCTGAGTGAAGATATACTTAAAACTTTTGTGTTCGGTGTAGAGGTGAACCAGATTTCCAAGTAAATAATGCCTCCACATTTTTAGAGCAAGCACCACGGCAGCGAGCTCCAAGTCGTGAGTTGGATAATGCTGTTCATGATTGTGGAGCGGCCATGATCCATAAGTGACCACACGTCCTTCTTGCATAAGAACGCAGCCAAGACCAATGCCGGACGCATCACAATAAACATCAAATGGTTTCGTCGTATCCGGTTGAGCTAAAACCGGTGCTGTTGTGAGATGCTTTACCAATGTTTGAAATGCCTTCTCACATGCTTCACTCCAAATATATTTGGTGCCTTTCTTCAACAGCTCCGTCATTGGTTTAGCAATTTTCGAGAAGTTTGGAATGAACCTCCGATAATAACCCTCTAAACCAAGGAAGCTTCGGACTTCATGTACAGACTTACGAGATTTTACAGCACTTCAACAATTTTACTTGGGTCCACAGCAATGCCCTCAGCTGAACTAATGTGTCCCAAGAATGGCACTTGACTGATCCAAAATTCACACTTGCTGAATTTTGCATAGAGCTTATGGTCTCGCAATCGTTGAAGCACGATACGCAAGTGTTCAGCGTGTTCTTCCTCTAATTTGGAATAAACCAAGATGTCGTCGATGAAGACCACAATGAACTTGTCCAACTCCGGCATGAACACCGTGTTCATAAGATACATAAAGTGGGCTGGAGCGTTGGTGAGACCAAATGACATGATGAGATGTCCATATAGTCCATATCTCGTCGAGAATACCGTATTCGGTATATCTTCCGCTTGAATTTTGATTTGATGATATCCAGACCGGAGATCCATCTTGGAGAATACTTTAGCGCCCACTAATTGATTGAAGAGAATGTCGCTGCGAGGTAATGGATACTTGTTCTTGATCATTATGACATTTAGCAGACGATAGACCACACACAACCAGAACGTTTCATCGTTTTTCTTGACGAACAGCGGAGCAGCCCCAAGGTGAGAAGCTTGGGCGAATAAAACCTTTGTCCAGCAGGTCCTTTAGATGTTCCTTTAATTCAGCTAGCTTATGGGGCACCGTTCGATAAGGTATTCGAGAGATCGGTGTGGTTCCGGACGCGAGTTCAATTTTGTACTCCACATCACGTTCGGGCGGCATGTCCGGTAGATCATTGGGAAACACATCAGGATAGTCGTGGACCACCGAAATGTCTTCCAACTTAATGGATTCAGAGTGGTAGGCTACTGCGATGACTTGAGTGGGGCGGTCAAGAATGAGAGTATGTGGATTGTGTAGTGGATAATCCAAATAAACGGTTCGAGGAACGATGTCCAAGTCAGTGCCGTGGTGATGTAACCACGACATTCATAATATGACATCGATCTTTTGGACATCTAGGACAATGAGAGTGGTAGGATATATTTTTCCACCCATGCACAGTGGTGCTTTAGGAATCATACTATTAGCTGAAATTTTTCCACCCGGGTGAACAAATCATATAAAAACATTCAGTAGGAAATATGTGTAGCTGGTGCTTGACAACATATGAACTACTAATGAAGTTGTGGGTGGCACCGGAATCAAAAAGTATGATAATGGGATGATCGATGAGAGTGAACGTACCCGCGAGTACGGGTTCGCCTTCCGGTACATTCTCAATGGTGATGTGGTGGATGTTGCCGGGTTTGGGATTTGGTTTCCTGAGCTAGTTGCAGGGTTGATTAACACCCTGGTACGTTGCTTGTCTGCAGGTTTGCTTGTCCGGAGAGTTGTAGGAGAGGTGTCCGACATATCCACAGTTGTAGCACGTGTATTGTGCTAGACCACCATAGGCCAGAGGACGGAAACCCGGTGCACGCTGCTGCTGTGGGGGTGCAGGAGGTATCATCCTCTGTTGTTGCTGCTGCTGGTGTGGGAAGGGTGGTTGAAAGCTCGGTGCATTGAATGTTCGGCCACAAAACATTGGTGGTCATGCCGGTGGCTGCCACCTTTGACCCGAGGGTGATCGGTACACTATATGGTACTTTTGTGGACCTCCACCACTGCTGTCCTGTGGAGCACTTCTCTTCTTCTTTTTCACCAGCTCGCGTGTCGCATCCTCTTGTACAATCGCCACATTTGTAAGACCTATGTGTGCTGAATACATTGGAAATCATGATTTTGAGACCTATGTGTGCTTAATACATTGGCTATTGCGATAGAAGTTTTCAATATTGACAAAACACCCATTTCAATGAAGTCCGACTCTAGGTCCGAGCTCTGACAAGGTCCGACAATAGGTCCGACATGTTTTGGTAGCTCCGGCAAGGTCCGACAATAGGTCTGGCATGTTTTGGGTAGCTCCGACAAGGTCCGACGATAGGTCCGACATGCTTTGGGTAGCTCTGGCTTGGTCTAACATAAGGTCCGACAAACTTTGGCTAGGTCCAGTGCAAGGTCCGATTAGCTTCAATAAGGTCCGCGCATGGTCTAGTTAGCTTTGGCAAGGTCCGGTGCAAGATCGCAGTGGTTCTGCTTTTAACTTGGGATGTTTCAAACTTGCTTTACATTTATGGTAAGATTTTCTTAGTATTATTTTACTAAGTTTTTGAAGTGTTATGGCTGTTTACGGTGGTTAATGTTTTGATATGGTTTGCAACATGCTTATATGAGGTGCTCACGTAAGGTGTTGTGGTTTTCAACTAACGGGAGTCAAGTCGAGGACTTGTGCTCAGAAGAATTGGTTGTTTATTCATGTGCAGGTGTTGCTTGAGGTCAAGACATGGCTGGTGACGAGGACTAGCCTTAGGGAGAAGATGAGGTTCAATAACCAAGTTCAGAAGGAATTGTGGTTGAGTTGATCGGAAGGTCACGCAGCATGTTTGGGTCAAGAACAATGCATATGAAGGTATCGTGGATGTTGTTGCAAGGTTCTTGCACGTGTGCAAGGAGTGGATGGATGTGACAACATAGTTCCAAGACATGATTAAGGAAAGTAGATGTAAATAATTGGTCAGAAAGGTCCAACCGGCTGGATTATGCCTCAGGCTGCGGCTGAGGTGGTTACGATTATGGAAAGTTTCGAGTTTGTTTTGGTTAGATTTCATGTGGGTTACGAAGTTGAGTTGTTTTAGGAATGTGGGATATGTTCATAAGGTGTTTGGATGTGTTAGTATTGCTTCTATCTGCTTATAGAAGAGTATTGAGCAGTTATGGAAAGTTTTGGTTGAAACTGAGTAGGATTAGAGATCTAGTTCTGATTGGGTTGGCCTTAGGGCTGGTAATAAAAGCAAGGGAGGTCAGAGATTGTGAGAAGATGATTTTGGGTTGTTCCTCTTGTGATCTTTTGAATAAAAATCATAGTTTTAGAGGTGCTTTGTTCGTCTGACTTGTTTTAGACAAGTTTTTCTCGTCGAGTTTCTGCATAGCATTATGTTGCATCGGTGTTTTATATAACTCGAGTTTTCCAAATCCAATTGACTTGATTCTTTTTGGTTTGTATTCACAACGTGATTATCTATCATCTGTGAAAATTTTACTATCATTGGATTTGTGGTTTCTGATCTACACGAGTTTCTTTGCAGTGTTGCAGATTTGTTTTTACTTGGGTAGAACAGATTAACCTTTGATCGACCTTCGACCTACAATTGGTATCAGAGCCACATTCTCTAATCTTTGTGATTTGCACGTGTTTTGACTAATCATCATGAAGAAATACCCCGCAAAACCTTATGTGTTTAGTGGCATTGATTTTTAGGTTTGGAAGGCACGTATGGAGGCTTTCATCCAGGTGCAAGGCTTCGCAATATGGGAAAAGGTGTACAAGCCTTACGATGTGCCGCCAAATGATCAAGTCACAGCTACGAACATGAGAGATGTCGACAACAATAACAAGGCTTGCAGTTTGATCATACAAGGATTGACTCGAAGCAACTTCGATCGTGTTGCACACCTCTAATCAATGTACGATGTGTGGAAGGAACTTTGCGACTACCATGAAGGATCCAAGACGATCAAGGAGGTAAGACAAGATATGTTCAAGAAAGAATATATGCGCTTCGAGATGCAACCCGGTGAGTCTATTGATGACCTCTTTGCTTGCTTTAACAAAGTTCTCCGCAACTTGTGTAGTGTCAACGTTAATTTTTTAGATGCTAATAATACTAGGCAATTACTAAGTGCATTAGATATGACAATTTGGAACATAAAAGTTACATCTATTTGTGAATCTACTGTCATGAGTACACTTACTTTAGATATTCTATATTCTAAATTTAAAACTCATGAAATCGACATAATCTCACGAAAGAACCCCAGCAAGTCTCTTGCATTTGCTTCTCAATGTGACATGCCTAGCTCTAGCCAATCTTCATCATGTGGTACACTTGCTTTGCTGTCTTCTCTAACCCTTGAACAAATTGAAGAGTTTCCAGAAGAGGTGATCACACTTCTCTCTACGCGGTTCTCAAAAGCATCGCAAAATGCGAGAACTAGAAGGAGAGAAAGTACCAGATCTCAACGATGCTTCGAATGTGGTAAGACATGACATTTTCGTACTGATTGCCCTGATATTTTAGGTCCTACTTCCCTTTATGAGAAGCAAACAAAGTTCAAGTCCTTCTCCGCAAACAAAAATAAGAAGAAGAAGAAGGGTTTTACAGGTCACCAATTAGTAAACAGTTTTATCTCCGCACTTCAAGAACTTGGCTCGAGCGACGTGGATATCAGAAGTGATGAAGATGAAGAGAATTTGACAAATATGTGATTCATGGTGGGCAACTCAAGATCAAGTATGAAGGAGGCAGAACACAACAACGATGATAAAGAGGTATGTCCCACTTGCTAAAAAATGTGTGATGCTATTTCTCGTGCCACTGTTATAGTTAAGGAAAAGGACAAAAAACATAGGGACAATGCTGTTAAAATTGAATCAGTAGAAACTGAAATTAATCGTTTAAAATTTTTTATTCCTAGTGATGATTCTTATTCCTCGTGTGAGCTTATATATGAATAATTGTCCTCTTTAAGAAGTGCGCACACCTCCACACTTGATAAGCTTGAACTTGAAACCGAATAGAACAAAAATCTTGCTACACTTAATGATAAAAACTTGAAAGATGCTTATTGTTCTACAATTGTTTTGCATTGTTCTACTTGTGATGATCTTAATAAAAATATGCATGATGCTATGAATGAAATTTCTATTTTGAACAATGCTTTACGTTCTCATGAAGCTAAATATTGTTCTAATTGCAATCTAAAAGGAAAAACTTCATGTGAAAACTACCTACACTTGTCTAAGAAACTTGATGGCATGAATAGGGTACTAGAGCAGTTTTGTAATGGGAATAAAAATCTATACTTGCTGCTGAATTCTTCCAAGTCTTGCAATGATAAAACTGGTTTAAGTTTTGATTCTCGTGCTCATGATAAGGCACATTCACATAAATTGTAAAGTCATTAGGAAGTGGTTTAATTCAAATAGTTCCTAAACATAAAGATGTGGTTTTCAAATCTGCAGGAGTGTTGTCTCATTCAGTTTCTAATAAACATGCTGCTTGCTCATCTATACATGAACACAAAGTTAAATTTCATTGTACCTACTATGGTAGAGATGGTCATGTCATAGATTTTTATTATAGACTAGATAAACAACAGAAAAAGGAAAGAATGCAAGCAAGATCTGGTAACTCTCACGCAAAATTTGCTGCACATGCTAAATCGAATCTCAGGAACGTGTAACCTGTTGTTATGAGTCAAAAATATGCTAAGTTTGCTCCCAAACCTAATGTTTTTCATGCTACAAATGTAACACCTCGTAGGTCAGTAGTTGGGTATAAGAATTATCAAACTTTGGCTCATAAACATGCTGTTTTATCTCAGCTTTCGCGTGTTATTCCTGCTGGACATCGTTTGACTCACTACTTGATTCCTAAATGCCTTTTGCCTAACCCCAGTATTGAGTCATCAACGTATTATTCTTCTATGTCGGTTACACGCTTGAGGAAAGAGAACATTTGGATTGTGGATTCCGGTTGCTCACGCCACATGACCGGTAACAAAGATTGGTTCTTCTCCCTCTCTTTTGTGTCACGTGTAGAGAATGTTACTTTTACCGATAATTCTTCAACTCCTATAATTGCTAAGTGTTCAGTTAGAGTAAATAATAATTACACTTTGAAAGACGTGGAACTTGCCAAAAAAATGTAATACAACTTGCTTTCTGTTTCACAATTGCTAGATTTTTTAGATAACGGGATTAAAACCGACCTTTCCCTCCTAAAAAGGTATGGCCGACACAAAAATAAATGTCTTACATGTAGCAAATGAATGGTACTGAAAGAAGCCTAACAAAACTAAAAAACAACCTGATACAATTAATCTTCCTTTATTCTGTGACTAAAACACCATCCATATCGGGCGAAGACCACTATAACCGTGGTTTCCAACGTTTTGGATGCCACTCTTATCATGTTAATCTTCTCTTCATCCCTTTGCAGCAGTGACCATATACGACACCAGTAAGTCCCCCTGAAAAGTACCTGCATATACGTTTTCATCAGAATATTATCAAAAACAACATCATTCATGCATGTCCATAATGCCCAGCAAAGTGCTGCAATACCGACCATGACATTTTTCCTATATTTGAACTGAAAAATAAATATCCATTCATTAAGCATGTGAGCAACAAAGATCGGAGTAGTCACATTAAATGTAATACTGACATCCTTCAAATAAACTTTGCATAATTACAATCAAAAAAGATATGTTATATGTTTTCATCTTTCGAACAAAAAACACATTTTTTTATCTCCTTTCAAATTACGCCTCAGAAGGTTGTCTTTTGTTAAAATAAATCCACGATTCGAATACCACAAAAATATTTTAACTCTAAGAGGTACTATGGATTTCCACAATCTACTGTTGCATCTCACAATGCCATTTGATATAAGCGCTCTATACATTGAATTCACCGTAAAACCACCATGCTGATGTAATTTCCAAAAACATCTAAGAATGATTTTGGAAATTATTTTCACTAAAAATTGTTTTAAGGTTGTAGATTCAAATTGTGAGCTTATTTTTAACATGTCTCTGTTTGGAAGAGTTTTTAAAGCTGATTTTGATATATCATCCTCTAAGCATAGGTGTCTTCGCTAATGATTCAAAGGACTTATATTTTTAGCATCATAGATTTGGTCACATAGGCTTTGATCCTCTCACGCGTATTAGTGCTCTTGATCGCATACGTGGGCTGCCTAAGCTTAAAGGGCACAAAGAACTTGTGTGCTCTTCTTGTAGACATGCTAAGATGGTTGCGGGTTCACATGCTCCTCTCACAATGATCATGAGAACTGAACCGGGACAACTTTTGCACCTTGACACTGTAGGTCCTTCACATGTTCAATCTTTTGGTGGAAAATGGTATGCTCTTGTGATTGTTGATGATTATTCTAGATACTCTTGGGTTTATTTTATAGCATCTAAGAATGAAGCTTTTAGTCACTTTAGAACTTCATTTTTTTAGATTATCAATTGATCACCAAGGATCTTTAAAAGCAATTAGAAGTGATAACGGAACTGAATTTAAAAATCAATCGCTTGATCACTTTTGTGCTGAAAATGGAGTAGATCATCAATTTTATTCACCATATGTACCTCAACAAAATAGTGTGTAGAGAGAAAGAACCGAACCTTAGTTGAGATGGCTAGGACTATGCTTGATGAATATCAAACTCCTAGAAAATTTTGGGCCGATGCAATTGCAACTGCTTGTTATGTCTCGAATAGTGTTTTCTTGCGTGCTAAGCTAGGTAAAACCCCATATGAACTTCGATTTGGACATAGGCCTAGTGTCACACACTTTCGGGTCTTTGGTTATAAATGTTTTGTTAAGAAACATAGTTATCTTGATAAATTTTAACCTAGATCTGTTGATTGTGTGTTTCTTGGTTATCCATCTCATACTAGAAGCTACCACGTGCTTTTACTTGAAACTAACAAAATTGTGGAGACTTGTGATGTTTCTTTTGATGAAGCTAGCCTAGGTACTAGCTCTAATATTGCAGGACCAGATCCTTATCCGCAGGGGAGAGTATTTTCATCAAAGAAGATGAGGAAGTGGTGCTGCTGCTCGAAAATTCAGAAACAAATGACATTGATCACACTGCTTATTTTGCACCACTACCAGCACCAACAACAACTGCAGCTGGTACAGATCATCCTCAAGCCACAAGTTCTTCAATCTATGATGAACATGGAGAAGAAGGAGCTTGTGAAGTTTCTACTCCCCTCCGAATCCTCAAAAGTCAGCCTCCACAACAGATTATTGCAAGCTTGCACGAATGAGTCACACGGTCCAGGTTTTTCGATCCAAACTCTCATGATCATTCTGCTTTTGTTGCTTCTTTTGAAACCAAAGATATATCACACGTACTCACTGATGAATCTTGGATTAGTGCAATGCAAGAAGAGTTAGAAAATTTTGAAAGAAATAATGTTTGGAAACTTGTACCTCCACCACAAGGTCACACTCTATTTGGAACTAAATGGGTGTTTAAAAATAAACAGAGTGAGGATGGGGTTGTGGTTACGAATAAGGCTAGGTTGGTTGCTCAAAGTTTCACACAAGTTGAAATTCTAGATTTTGATGAAACTTTTGCTCCTATAGCTATATTAGAAGCCATAAGAATTTTGTTAGCTTTTGTTGCATCGAATGGTTTTAAGCTATATCAAATAGATGTTAAAAGTGCTTTTCTTAATGGATACATACATGAGAAGGTTTATGTCAAGCAACCACCGGGTTTTGAAAATCCAGATTTTCCTTATCATGTTTACAAACTGTCCAAAGCATTGTACGGTCTCAAAAAAGCCCATAGAGCACGGTATGATAGGTTAAAAACATTCTTACTTGAAAAGGGGTTTAGCATGGGCAAGGTTGATAGAACTCTTTTTGTGCTTAGGCAAGGCAATGACTCATATTCATTCAAGTGTATGTGGATGATATTATCTTTGCTTGTGCTTCTCATGATCTTGCGTCCAAATTTTCAGCTATGATGAGTTCAGAATTTGAGATGAGTATGATGGGAGAACTCACGTACTTTTCATAGGTGCAAATCAAGCAAACCAAGGAGGGTACTGTTGTGCATCAAACAAAGTATACAGTAGACCTTCTTAAGAACTTCAACATGGACAAAAGCAAGCCTCTTCAGACACCAATGGGAACAACGACAACACTTGAACTTGAAGAAGATGGTGACCCGGTCAATCAAAAAGAATATAGAAGTATAATTGGATCACTTTTGAACCTCACGGTACATACAATTCAGCGTATGTCTTTGTACATGGTTTCAAGCTCCCCCACATGCTTCACATCATCAAGCTGTCAAAAAAATCTCAGGTACTTACATGGAACTCAAGAATTTGGCATTTTTCTTCCTTCTTCCTCAACCGTTACTTTGAAAGATTTTTCGAATGCTGATTTTGGGGGTTTTAGGATTGATAGAAAAAGTAATTTGGGTGCTTGTCTGTAAGACCTATGTGTGTTGAATACATTGGCTTGTAGTGAATACACTTGCTTTGACGATAAAAGTTTTGAATATCACCAAAACTCCTTTTTCTTAAGGTCCGACTAGTTTTGGTTAGCTCCGGTGAGTTTTGTCTTTAGCTCTGGCGTGTTTTTGCTAAGCTTCAAGTTGATTTTCTAGCTCCGGCTTTTGGGTTTACTAGTTCCGACTAGTTCTGGTAAATTCCGGCGCTAGGTTCTACTAGCTTTTGTTAGCTCCAGCTCAAGGTCCGGTTTGCTCTGGCAAGGTCCGGAACTTGACCGCAATGCTTCTGTTTTTCATTTGAAATGTTTAGTACTAGCTTTACAACTCTAGAAAGATTGCTTAGTATTCATTTGCTAAGTCTTTGGTGCATTTTTGGCTGACATGGATGATATCGTGTTATTGTGGTTATGCAACATGCTTATGTGAGGTTCTCACGTAAGGTGTTGTGTTCGGAACTAACTTGAGTCAAGTCGAGAACTTGGGCTCATATGGATTGGTTGTTTATTCATGTGCAGGTGTTGCTTGAGTTCAAGACATGGCTGGTGATGGGATCCATTGGACTAGTCTCAGGGAGGAGATGAGGTTCCAACAACCAAATTCAGGAGGAATTGTGGTTGAGCTGATCAGGAGGTTGTGCAGCATGATTGAATCAAGAACAATGCATGTGAAGGTATCATGGACGTCATTGTAAGATGTTTGCACATGTGCAAGGAGTGCATGGACGTGGCTGCATGTCCGAGACATGATGAAGAGATGTGGATGTAAAGAGTTGGTCGGAAAGGTCCAACCGACTAGGTTATGGACTCAGGTTGCGACTGAGTCGGGTTTGACTCAAATATGGAAAGATTTGAGTTGGTTATGATAGTATTTTGTGTGGGTCACGAATTTGAGTTGTTTAGGAATGTGGGATATGTTCCTAAGGTGTTTGGGAGTCTTAAGATTGCTTCTATCCGCGTATAGAAGAATCCTAAGCTGTTATGGAAAGTTACGATTCGGGAACAGAGTAGGATTAGGTTCCAAATTTGAGTTGAGTTGGCTTTCGAGCTGGTTATATAAGCAAGGGAGCCCAGAGCTCGTGGTGCACGACTTTGGGGCTGTTCCTCTTGTGTTCTATTGAATAAAATTCGTAGTTTGAAGGAACTTTTGTGCCTTGTTCGTCCGACTTGTTCCAGACAAGTTTTACTCGTCGAGTTTCTGGACAGCACTACCTTTCATCGGTGGTTGTATCATAACTCGAGTTTTACAGATCCAATAGACGTGATTCTTTTTGGGTTGTCTTCAGAACTTGATTAGTCATCAGTCAAAATTTCACGGTCATTGGATTTGTGGTCTATGATCTACACGAGTTTCTTCGCAGCGTTCCAGAACTGTTTTTTTCTCGGGTAGGACAGATTGACCTTTGTTTGATCTTTCGATCATAACTTGAGTTTTTCTCGACGGATTTGACTGATTCTTGTTGTGTTGTCTTCTTGACTTGATTCTCTCTGATATCTATCACTTTTGTCACAGTGAAACACGTTTAGATTAGTCTCACACACGATTTCTTTAACAGATCATTTTTCTGCCAAAGGGGTTTGGGTTTAATTGTTTCCGCTGCGTAAGATTTTTAAATCTACCATTCACCCCCCCTATGGTAGCTTTTCACGTGCTCTTCGATCCTACAATTGGTATCAGAGCCACAGTGCTCTAAACTTTGTGATTTGCACGTGTTTTTGACTAATCATCATGGAGAAGTACTCTGCCAAACCTTATGTGTTCGCTGGTATTGATTTTTAGGTTTGGAAGGCACGCATGGAGGCTTTCATCCAGGCACAAGGCTTTGCAATATGGGAGATGGTATACAAGCCTTACGAAGTGCCATCAAACGATCAAGTTATAGCTACAAATTTGAGAGATGTCGACAACAACAACAAGGCTCGGAACTTGATCATACAAGGATTAACACAAAGTGACTTCGACCGTGTTGCACACCTCCGATCTGCATACGATGTGTGGAAAGCACTTTGTGACTACAACGAAGGATCCAACACAATCAAAGAGGTAAGGCAAGACATGTTCAAGAAATAATACATGCACTTCGAGATGCAACCCGGTGAATCTATTGATGACCTTTTTGCCTGCTTTAATAAGATTCTCAGCAACTTGCGTAGTGTCAATGTTAATTTTTCAGATGCTGAAAATGCTAGGCAATTGCAAAGTGCATTAGATATGTCAATTTGGGAGATGAAAGTCACATCTATTCGTGAATCTACTGTCATGAGTTCACTTACTTTAGATGTGCTATATTCCAAGTTAAAAACTCATGAAATTGACATAATCTCACGCAAGAACCCCAACAAGTCTATTGCTTTTGTTTCTCAACATGACATGCCTAGTTCTGGTCAAACATCATCTTGTGGTACACTTGCTTTGCTGTCCTCTCTAACCCTTGAACAGATTGAGGAGTTTCCAGAGGAGGAGCTAGCACTCATCTCTACCCGTTTCTCAAAAGCATTGTAAAATGTGAGAACTAGAAAGAGAGGAAGCTCCAGACCTCAACGATGCTTTGAATGTGGTAAGACAGGACATTTTCGTTCAGATTGCCCTAACCTTTCAGGTCCTACTTCCCGAGATGAAAAGAAAACAAGAACGAAGCACTCCTCTGCAAAAGATACGAAGAAAAAGAAGGGTTTTACAGGACATCAATTGGTGAGCAGTTTTATCTCAGCACTCCAAGAACTTGGCTCAAGCGACGTGGACATTGGAAGTGATGAAGATGAAGATGATTTGGAAAATTTGTGCTTCATGGCGGGCAAGTCAAGATCAAGTATGGAGGAGGCAGAACACAACAGCAACAATGAACAGGTATGTCCTACTTGCGAAGAAATGTGTGATGCTATTTCTCGTGCCACTGTTATTGTTAAGAAAAATGACAAAAAGCTTAGGGACAATGCTGTTAAAATTGAGTCACTAGAATCTGAAATTAATCGTTTGAAATCCTTGATTCCTAGTGATGATTCTTGTTCCTCATGTGACTTAATATATGAACAATTGTCCTCCCTAAGAAGTGCACATACCTCCACACTTGATAAACTTGAACTTGAAATTGAAAAGAACAAAAAGCTTGCTGCACTTAATATTGGAAACTTAAAAGATGCTTCTTGTTCTACAATTGATTTGCATTGTTCTAGTTGCGATGATCTTGATAAGAAACTGCAAAATGCTATGAATGAAATCTCTATATTGAACAATGCTTTACGTTGTCATGAAGTTAAATATTGTTCCAATTGCAAATTAAAAGGAAAAATTTCATGTGAAAATTGCCTTGATCTGTCCAATAAACTTGATAACATGCATAAGACATTTGATCAGTTTTGTAATGGGAATAAGAACCTAAACTTGCTGTTGAATTCATCCAAGTCTTGCAATGATAAAACTGGTTTAGGTTTTGATTCTCATGCTCATGCTAAGGCACATCCACCTAAAATTGTAAAGTCATTAGGAAGTGGTTTGATTCAAACAGTTCCTAAACAAAAAGAAGTGGTTTTCAAATCTGCAGGAGTATTGTCTCATTCGGTATCAAATAAAAATGTTGTTTGCTCATCTAGACATGAACACAAAGTTAAATTTCATTGTACCTACTGTGGTAGAGATGGTCATGTCATAGATTTTTGTTATAGACTAGCTAAACAACAGAAAAGGGAAAGAATGTTTGCTAGATCTCATAACTTTCATGCAAAATTTGCTGCACATATTGAACCAAATGTACAACCTGCTGTTTTGAGTCAAAAACATTCAAAGTTTACCTCCAGACCTTCTGTTTTTGCCTCCGAAGCTACTGATTTTTGTGCTACACAAGTAACACCTTATAGGTCAGTAGTTAAGAATAAAAAATCTCAAACTTTGACTCATAAACCTGTTGTTTTGTCTCAGCTTTCGCGTGTTTTTCCTGCTGCACGTCGCGTGACTCAGTACTGGATTCCTAAATGCCTTTTGACTAACCCCAGTATTGAGTCATCGACGTATTGTGCTTCTATGTAGGTTACACGTTTGAGGAAGGAGAACATTTGGATTGTGGATTCAGGTTGCTCATGCCACATGACAGGTAACAAAGAATGGTTTTCCTCCCTCTCTTTTTTGTCATGTGTGGAGAATGTCACTTTTGCCGATAATTCTTCAACTCCTATAATTGCTAAGGGTTCGGTTAGAGTAAATGATCACTACACTTTGAAGGATGTGGCACTTGTCAAAAATTTGAAATACAACTTGCTTTCTGTTTCACAATTGCTAGATGAAAATCTGGAAATTATTTTCAATAAAAACTGCTGCAAAGTTGTAGGTTCAAATAGTGATCTTATTTTTAACATGTCACAGTTTGGAAGAGTTTTTAAAGCTGATTTTGATATGTCTTTCTCTAAGCATAGATGTCTAGTTGCTAATGATTCAAAGGACTTATATTTTTGGCATCGTAGACTTGGTCACGTAGGCTTTGATCATCTAACACGTGTTAGTGCTCTTGATCGCATACGTGGGCTGCCTAAGCTTAAAGAGGACAAAGAAATTATGTGCTCTTCTTGTAGACATGCTAAGATGGTTGCAGGTTCACATACTCCACTCACAATGATCATGACAACTGAACCGTGTCAACTTTTGCACCTTGACACTGTAGGACCTTCACGTGTTCAATCCTTCGGAGGTAAATGGTATGTTCTTGTGATTGTTGATGATTATTCTAGATACTCTTGGGTTTACTTTATGGCGTTTAAGAATGATGTTTTGAGTCACTTTAGAACTTTATTTCTTAGATTATCAATTGATTACCGAGGATCTTTAAATGCAATTAGAAGTGATAATGGAACTGAATATAAAAATCAATCTTTTGATCACTTTTGTGCTGAAAATAGAATAGATCATCAATTTTCTTCACCATATGTACCTCAACAAAACGGTGTTATAGAAAGAAAGAACAGAACCTTAGTTGAAATGGCTAGGACTATGCTTGATGAATATCAAACTCCTAGGAAATTTTGGGCTGATGCGTTAGCAACTGCTTGTTATGTCTCAAATCGTGTTTTCTTGCGTGCTAAGCTAGGTAAAACACCATATGAGCTCCGGTTTGGACATAGGCCTAGTGTTACACACTTTCGGGTCCTTGGTTGCAAATGCTTTGTTAAGAAACATGGTAATCTTGATAAATTTGAACCTAGATCTATTGATGGCATGTTTCTTGGTTATCCATCTCATACTAGAGGCTATCGTGTGCTTTTACTTGACACTAAAAAATTGTGGAGACTTGTGGAGTGTCTTTTGATGAAGCTAGCCCAGGTACAAGCTCAAATATTGCAGGTCCAGATCCATATCCGCAGGAGGGAGCATTTTCGTTGAAGAGGAGGAAGAATTGGAGTTGCTGCCTAAAAATTCAATAGCTAAAGACTTTGGTTCAGCTCCGAATGTTAATTCTCAACCAGCATCGACAATCGTCAATGCTGATTCAAATCATCCTCAAGTCACAAGCTCATCGATTTGTGATGAACATGAAGAAGAAGAAGCTTGTGAGACATCTGTTCCCCTACGGTTTTACAAAGATCAGCCCCCACAACAGATGATTGGAAGCTTGCACGAACGAGTCACACGGTCCAGGTTTTGCGATCCAAACTCTTATGCTCATTCTGCTTTTGTTGCTTCTTTTGAACCCAAAGATATCTCACACGCACTCACTAATGAAACTTGGATTATTGCCATGCAAGAAGAGTTAGAAAATTTTGAAAGAAATAATGTTTGGAAACTTGTACCTCCACCTCAAGGTCGCACTTTAATTGGAACTAAATGGGTATTTAAAAATAAACAAAGTGAGGATGGGGTTGTGGTTAGGAATAAGCTAGGTTGGTTGCTCAAGGTTTCACTCAAGTTGAAGGTCTAGATTTTGATGAAACTTTTGCTCCCATTGCTAGATTAGAAGCCATAAGAATTTTGTTAGCCTTTGTTGCATCTAAAGGTTTCAAGCTATATCAAATGGATGTTAAAAGTGCTTTTCTAAAAGGCTACATAGATGAGGAGGTTTATGTCAAGCAATCACCAGGTTTTGAAAATCTAGATTTTCCTAATCATGTTTACAAACTGTCCAAAGCCTTGTACGGTCTCAAACAAGCCCCTAGAGCATGGTATGATAGGTTAAAAACATTCTTACTTGAAAAAGGGTTTACCATGGGCAAGGTTGATAAAACTCTTTTTGTGCTTAAGCATGGCAATGACTCATTATTCGTTCAAGTGTATGTGGATGATATTATCTTTGGTTGTGCTTCTCATGATCTTGTGTCCAAGTTTTCAGCTATGATGAGTTCAGAATTTGAGATGAGTATGATGGGTGAACTCACGTACTTTTTGGGGTTGCGAATCAAGCAAACCAAGGAGGGTACCTTTGTACATCAAACGAAGTATACAAAATACCTCCTAAGGCGCTTCAACATGGACAAAAGCAAGCCTCTTCGGACACCAATGGGAACAGCAACAACACTTGAACTTAATAAAGATAGTGAACCCGTGGATCAAAAAGAATAAAGAAGCATGATCGGATCACTTTTGTATCTCACGGCATCAAGACCAGACATACAATTCAGCGTATGTCTTTGTGCACGGTTTCAAGCCTCCTCACGTGCTTCACATCGTCAAGCCGTCAAAAGGATTCTCAGGTACTTACATGGAACTCAAGAATTTGGAATTTTTCTTCCTTCTTCCTCAGTCGTTACTTTGAAAGCTTTTTCAGATGCTGATTTTGGGGGTTGTAGGATTAATAGGAAAAGTACTTCCGGTGCGTGTCATTTTCTTGGTAATTCTCTTGTTGATTGGTCCTCTAGAAAACAAAATTCAGTTGCACAATCCACAGCCGAATCTGAATATGTAGCTGCTGCTAGTGCTTGTTCACAAATTCTTTGGATTGTTCAAACACTTAAGGACTACGGGGTTGATCTAGATAGTGTTCCACTGTTCTGTGATAACACTAGTGCCATTTGCATTGCTAAAAACCCCGTGCAACATTCTAGAAATAAGCACATTGACATTAGGTATCACTTTCTCCGAGATAATGTTGAAAAGGAAACATTGTGCTTCACCATGTAGATACCGAACAACAATTGGCTGACATTTTTACAAAACCTTTGGATTTCACTCGTTTTTGTTACATTCGTAGTGAAATAGGGGTTATGCATCCTCATGTCTTAAATTGGGGGGGGAGTTTTGAAACTTGGGAAGTCTATGTGTGAATCTGAAATTAAAATAATATGAGCATAGTATTTCATACATATATGACTTTGTGATTCCTTTTACATGCTGAAAGTTCTTACTACATTACTCATGTTATACATTTTGTAGTTTTTGCCATGTCTAGTAATTGTAATAATTACTTACACCAAAACTGGTCATGGTCGAACTTTCTTGCTGTTTTGAACTTGTTACATGTTCACAAGTGCTTTTAATCATTAAGAATTAATCAAGTAATCAACTCACATGTTGAGTTTTTATGAACAAATATAAATTGAGAAAAGATCAAGAGAATATGCATGCATTGCACTTCTTCTTTTGAGATGGCTTATCATTGCACTTAGATATGAACTTGGAAGAAGTTGTGTATGACTAAAACCATGTCCTTAAGCTTCTGATTGTCAAATGACATAGGCTTGGCTTGGTTGGTTAGAATAAGGTAGATGCGCATATAATCTCTTGCAAATATCATATTATCTAAATTTATGCTTTGAAAAATAATAAAATGCAGCAACTAGTGTCATGATTTCAGGTTTTGAAATAGTTAAGTTTGTGAGATCATGACTTACTTAAATTGAAAATTACATTTGATCTCTAGCATGGATTACACTACTTTATGTATCTCATTGATGTGATAATATAAAGTACTTGATAGTATGACTTGGATGAGTTTTGTTTATATGTATATGTTATAATATGCTCATAACAACTAAAGGGGGAGAGATAATTTGTTTATATGCTCATGACTTGCTGAATACATTGTCAAAGGGGGAGAGATAAGCATGAAGAGAAAGAGAATATGTGCATAAGGAGAGATAATAAAGGGGGGAGATAATATGGGATAATTTTTGAATTTTCTTCTCATTTTACTTTTAATTTACGAAGGGGGAGAAATTGCCTTCAAAACTTTTATGTGAATAAGCCAATGTTCGGATTTTAAATGGTGTTGTCAATGCGTTCATCAAGTGGGAGATTGTAAGACCTATGTGTGTTGAATACATTGGCTTGTAGTGAATACACTTGCTTTGACGATAAAAGTTTTGAATCTCACCAAAACTCCTGTTTTAAGGTCCGACTAGTTTTGGTTAGCTCCGGTGAGTTTTGTCGTTAGCTCCGGCGTGTTTTTGCTAAGCTCCGAGTTGATTTTTCTAGCTCCGACTTTTGGGTTTACTAGTTCCGACTAGTTCTGGTAAATTCTGGCGCTAGGTTCTACTAGCTTTTGTTAGCTCCGGCTCAAGGTTCGGTTTGCTCTGGCAAGGTCTGGAACTTGACTACAATGCTTCTGTTTTTCATTTGAAATGTTTCATACTAGCTTTACATCTCCGGGAAGATTGCTTAGTATTCATTTGCTATGTCTTTGGTGCGTTTTTGGTTGACATGGATGATATCGTGTTACTGTGGTTTTGCAACATGCTTATGTGAGGTTCTCACGTAAGGTGTTGTGTTCGGAACTAACTTGAGTCAAGTCTAGGACTTGGGCTCGTATGGATTGGTTGTTTATTCATTTGCAGGTTTTGCTTGAGTTCAAGACATGGCTGGTGATGGGATCCATTGGACTATTCTCAGGAAGGAGATGAGGTTCCAACAACCAAATTCAGGAGGAATTGTGGTTAAGCTGATCAGGAGGTTGCGCAGCATGATTGAATCAAGAACAATGCATGTGAAGGTATCGTGGACGTCATTGGAAGATGTTTGCACGTGTGCAAGGAGTGCATGTACGTGGCTACATGGTTCCGAGACGTGATGAAGAGATGTGGACGTAAAGAGTTGGTCGGAAAGGTCCAACCGACTAGGTTATGGACTCAGATTGCGGCTGAGTCGGGTTTGACTCAAATATGGAAATATTTGAGTTGGTTATGATAGGATTTCATGTGGGTCACGAATTTGAGTTGTTTAGGAATGTGGGATACGTTCCTAAGGTGTTTGGAAGTCTTAATATTGCTTCTATCTGCGTATAGAAGAATCATAAGCTGTTATGGAAAGTTATGATTCGTGAGCAGAGTAGGATTAGGTTCCTGATTTGAGTTGAGTTGGCTTTCGAGCTGATTATATATACAAGGGAGCCCATAGCTCGTGGTGCACGACTTTGGGGCTGTTCCTCTTGTGTTATATTGAATAAAATTCGTAGTTTGAAGGAACATTTGTTCCTTGTTCGTCCGACTTGTTCCAGACAAGTTTTACTCGTCAAGTTTCTGGACAGCACTACCTTTTGTCGGTGGTTTTATCATAACTCGAGTTTTACAGATCCAATTGACGTTGTTCTTTTGGGGTTGTCTTCACAACTTGATTATCTTTCATCTGTCAAAATTTCACGGTCATTGGATTTGTGTTCTATGATCTACACGAGTTTCTTTGCAGTGTTCTAGAACTGTTTTTTTCTCGGGTAGGACAGATTGACCTTTGTTTGATCTTTCGATCATAACTTGAGTTTTTCTTGACAGATTTGAGTGATTCTTGTTGTGTTGTCTTCGTGACTTGATTCTCTCTGATATCTATCACTTTTGTCACAGTGAAAAACGTTTAGATTACTCTCACACACGATTTCTTTAACGGATCATTTTTCTGCCGAAGGGGTTTGGGTTTAATTGTTTCCGCTGCATAAGATTTTTAAATCTACCATTCACCCCCCCCCCCTCTGGTAGCTTTTCACGTGCTCTTCGATCCTACATTGTCATTTTCTTAGTAATTCACTTGTTGCTTGGTCCTCTAGAAAACAAAATTCAGTTGTCGAAGCTGAATATGTAGCTGTTGCTAGCGCTTGCTCACAAATTATTTAGATTGTTCAAACACTTAAGGACTATGGGTTGATCGAGATAGTGTTCCACTGTTTTGTGATAACACTAGTGTCATTTGCACTGCTAAAAATCTCGTGCAACATTCTAGAACAAAGCACATTGACATTAGATATCACTTTGTCCGTGATAATGTTGAAAAAGGAAACATTGTGCTTCACCATGTAGATATCGAACAACAATTGGCTGACATTTTTACAAAACCTTTGGATTTCACTCGTTTTTGTTTCATTCATAATGAAATAGGGGTTATGCATCCTCATGGCTTAAATTGAGGGGGAGTTTTGATACTTGGAAAGGCTATGTGTGAATCTGAATTTAAAATAATATGAGCATAGTATTTCATACATCTGACTTTGTGATTCCTTTTACATGCTGAAAATTCTTACTACATTATTCATGTTATACATTTTGTAGTTTTTGCATGACTGGTAATTAGAATAATTACTTATACTAAATCTAGTCATGATCGAACTTTCTTGTTGTTTTGAACTTGTTACATGCTCACAAGTGCTTTTGATAATTGAAAAATAATCAATCAATTATTCACATGTTGAGATTTTATATTCAAATGAAAAATTGAGAAAAGATCAAGAGAATATGCATGCATCGCACTTATTCTTTTGAGAGTGCTGATCATTACACTTTGATATGACTTTGGAAGGAGTTGTGTATCACTAAAACCATGTCCTTAAGCTTCTGTTTATCAAATGATATAGGCTTGGCTTGGTTGGTTAAAATAAGGCAGATGCGGCATATAATCTCTTGCAAATGTCACGTGATCTGAATTTGAGCTTTGAAAAAAATAATAAAAAAGCAGCAACAAGTGTCATGCTTTCAGGTTTTTGAAATAGTTAAGTTTGTGTGATCATGACTTGCTTAAATTGAAAATTACACTTGACCTCTAGCATGGCTTACACTACTTTATGTATCTCATTGATGTGATGGTGTAATTTACTTGATCGTATGATTTGGATGAGCTTTGTTTTATATGTATATGTTATAATATGCTTATAACTATTGATTTTTTTGAACCTTGCTGAATACATTGTCAAAGGGGGAGAAATATGTACCGAAATATGTATAGGGGTATAAATATTTGTTTTTGAAATTTCTTTCTCATTTCATTTTAAAACGGGGGAGAAAATTGTTTTCAAAACTTTTCATGTGAATGAGCCAATGTTCGGATTCTAAGTGGTGTTGCCAATGCATTCATCAAGGGGTAGATTGTGAGACCTATGTGTATTGAATACATTGGAAATCATGATTGTGAGACCTATGTGTGCTGAATATGTTTGCTATTGCAATAAAAGTTTTGAATATAACCAAAACACCCTTTTCAACGAGGTCCGACTATAGGTCCGAGCTACGACAAGGTCCGACAATAGGCCCGACATGTTTTGGGTAGCTCCGGCAAGGTCTGACAATAGGTACGACATGTTTTGAGTAGCTCCGGCAAGGTCCGATGATAGGTCCAACATGCTTTGGGTAGCTCTGGCTAGGTTCGACGTAAGGTTTGACAAAATTTGGCTAGGTCCGGCGCAAGGTCTAGTTAGCTTTGACAAGGTCCAGTGCAAGGTCCAATTAGCTTTGGCAATGTCCGGTGCAAGATTGCAGTGGTTCTGCTTTTAACTTACAATGTTTCAAACTTGCTTTAAATTTATGGAAAGATTTTCTTAGTATTATATTACTAAGTTTCTGAAGTGTTATGGCTGTTTACGGTGGTTAATGTTTTGATATGGTTTGCAACATGCTTATATGAGGTGCTCACGTAAGGTTTTGTGGTTTCGAACTAACGAGAGTCAAGTCGAGGACTTTTGCTCAGAAGAATTAGTTGTTTTATTCATGTGCAGGTGTTGCTTGAGGTCAAGACATAGATGGTGACGGGATCCATTGGACTAGTCTTAGGGAGAAGATGAGGTTCAACAACCAAGTTCGGGAGAAATTGTGGTTGAGTTGATCGGGAGGTCATGCAGCATGTTTGGTTCAAGAACAATGCATATGAAGGTATTGTGGACGTTGTTGGAAGGTTTTTACACGTGTGTAAGGAGTGCATGGACGTGGTGACATGGTTCCAAGACGTGATGAAGAAAAGTGGACATAAAGAATTGGTCGGAAAGGTCTAACCTGCTGGATTATGCCTCAGGCTGTGGCTGAGGTGGTTATGGTTTGTTTATGGAAAGTTTCAAGTTTGTTTTGGCTATATTTTGTGCGGATCACAAAGCTGAGTTGTTTCAAGAATGTGGGATACGTTCCTAAGGTGTTTGGAAGTCCTGAGATTTCTTCTATCTGCATATAGAATAGTCTTCAGCAGTTATGGATAGTTTCGGTTGAAACTGAGTAGGATTTGAGTCCTAGTTTGGATTGGGTTGGCCTTAGGGCTGGTTATAAAAGCAAGAGAGGCCAAAGCTCGTGAGAAGATGACTTTGGGCTGTTCCTCTTGTGATCTATTGAATAAAAATCGTTGTTTTAAAGGTGCTTTTGTGCTTTGTTCGTCTGACTTGTTTCACAAAAGTTTTTCTTCTCAAGTTTTTGTACAACATTATGTTACTTCGGTGTTTTTATCATAACTCAAGTTTTACAGATCCAATTAACATGACTCTTATTGGTTTGTCTTTTCACAACTTGATTATCTATCATCTGTGAAAATTTCACAGTCATTAGATTTTTGGTTTCTGATCTACGTGAGTTTCTTTGTAGTGTTGCAGATCTGTTTTTACTTGGGTCAAACAGATTGACCTTTGATCGATATTTTGATCATAACTTGAGTTTTTCTTGATGGTTTTTCGTGACTCTTGTTGTCGTATCTTCGTGACTTGATTCCCTATAATATATACCACTTTTATCATGGTTGAACACATTTAGATCCATTTCACACATGGTTTCTAATCAGATTGATTTTCTACCGAGGAGTTTTCGTTGTTTCAGCTAAAAAAGTTTTAAATCTACCATTCATCCCCCTATGGTAGATTTTTACATGCTCTTTGATCCTACAGCATTGACAAATTCATTGAATGTGCCGCGATTGAACAAAGCGAGCTTGTCCTTCATTTTAGCATTCAAGCCTCGATAGAAACAGCCCCGTTTCTTCTCCTCCGTGTTCACATGATCCGGCGCATACTGCACCAAATGGTTGAAAGCCTTGGAGTACTCGTAAGCACTCCTCCCACCTTGCTTGAGTTCAAGCAATTCTTGAAGCTTGCGTTTCATAATCCTGGGAGGTATGTGATAGGCGCGGAATGCCTCCTGGAATTCAATCCAAGTCACGGTGTGACCAGCTGGCAGAGAGGCGATGTAACTTGCCCACCATGCGTCGGTGGAGCCGTGAAGCTGCTGCACCGTGAAGAGCGCCTTTTGCTATATGGTGCATTGGAGCAACCCGAACTTTGTTTCAGTTGTGTGGGGCCAGTTGTTCACCTCGAGTGGTTCATCAGCCTCCGTGAAGACCGGTGGATGAGTCACCAAGAAATCTGAGTAAGTGCTTCGTTGAGGCTGATGATTGTCTCCGCTGGGACGTCCCCGCTGATAGGACGTATTCTGCACGAGGGTTCGAAACGGCTCGGTCTGCTCGTCGCACTAAACCACCATTGCTGCAATCACATCCGCCAACGTAAGCGGAGGAGGAGGAGGTGGCGGTGTCGGTTGCCGCTGATCCAGGGTTCTCTGTTGTTGGAAGTCATCACCTCCCTGGATCATGCCACCGACCTCGAGCATGTTACGTATGCGCACCATTCTACAGTCACAACCATGAATCCACCATGAGACATCATATTGAAAGATCACTCAGGGATAAAAAAATAGTGTGTGTATTAATAACCAAACTTGCATAAGGGTAACATATATTGATAAAGTATATAATTTATACAAAATACATCATCCCTGGACCAATGTTACAATAGTGAGTTCCAAAACAATGAACTCCATGGATCGAAGTTCATTTCGACTATCTTTGGTCGCGACGGGACGTTATGTGCATTATCGTGCGAATACACTTTATTATCTTCAATGTGACACAACCATGGTCATAAAATGAAAGGAGGTTCGAGTGGGTCAAACTGTCAATTCCACTGGTAAATGGTTGAGTATCGACATCTGGTTTGTTACAACACTTCTCGAAGTGAAATCGAGGACCAGATTCATAACAGAACCAAATTATGTCAAACCGATGAAGTTTCTATTGAAACCTGATCGGCCTGTACTCAAACATAAATTTAACCCAGTAAATGGCAGAATCGGATATTGAGGTGAACTACAAAGTTGAAGTACACTTCAATAACTTTCCAAAAAGTATTGGTTTGCCTCCAGGTAATTTCCGTTTGAGGAGATATGGCATTGTAAACCTGACAGTTTTTTTTGGAAATTTTGACAGCACCTCCTTTGTTTATGCTGATTTTGGGCCACAATTTCCAGATATAAAACTGCAGAATTTACAAAAGCCACAGATTAAAAACTTGTAATATATATTAAAATGATTCCAATTGAATTTTACCAACAGTGTTGGAATATTATAAAAAAGGACATAATGGAACTTTTTAGAGACTTTCATGCTGGTAAGTTGGATATTAAAAGACTGAATTATGGGATTATGACTTTGATTCCAAGGACACATAATGCTGATAAACTGCAGAACTTCAGACCAATATGCCTTCTTAATTGCCTGTATAAGTGGTTCACAAAAGTCCTGTCTAGTCGTCTTGAACCTGTGGCTGGGAGGATAATAAATAAAGTTCAATCAGCCTTTATACCTGGGCGGAATATTATGAATGGCATAATGGTGTTACATGAAATTCTACATGAGACTAAGAGAAGAGGCAAAAATGGAATTATCCTTAAACTTGATTTTGAAAAGGCATATGACAAGGTAAATTGGGATTTCCTCTTTAAGAGTTTACTGGCTAGAGGCTTTTGTGAAAAATGGTGTCATTGGATTAAGATGGTAGTAATGAATGGAACTCTAAGTGTGAAAATCAATGGAAATCTGGGCAGTTACTTTCTCAGCCACAAAGGTGTTAAACAGGGGGATCCTCTCTCCCCCTTACTATTTGATATTGCAGCTGATTCACTTAACAAAATGATATACTTAGCTCAAAACAATGATCTCATTGGGGGTTTGGCTGAAAACATTATTCCAAAAGGAGTGGCAGTTCTCCAGTATGCAGATGATACTATAATCTGCATTCAAGAAAAATTTGAATATGCTAGAAACATGAAACTCCTCCTTTCCCTCTTTGAGAGAATGTCAGGACTTAAGATTAACTACATGAAGAGTGAAATGGTCCTAGTTGGAGGGGATAATATTCTAGCACAACAATATGCTGACATTTTTAACTGTCAGATTGGGACTTTTCCCATTAAATATCTTGGTGTTCCTGTCACACCAGGGAGGTTGCATGTTACAGACTGGCAATCCGTGGAGCTAAAAGCCAAAAAACGGATTGATATTTGGAAAGGTAGTGCCCTGACTATGGCAGGTCAAATTGTTTTAATTAACTCTTGCCTGTCTAATATCCCGATATACCATATGTCCATGTTCCTCCTTCCTAAAACAGTTATTGATAACATTGATAAAGCTAGAAGGAAATTTTTGTGGCAAGGAGGAGCGAAAAAGAAAAAATATCACTTGGTGAAATGGGAAAAAGTGTGTAGAGACAAGAAAAAAGGGGGGTTGGGTATCAAAGACATTCATAAGATGAATATTAGCCTCTTGACTAAGTGGTGGTGGAAACTTGAACATGAAGAGGGGTTGTGGCAGGAGATTGTTAAATCAAAATATATAAAAAACAATCCTGTTGGGAATGTGAAACCTAGACAATCAGACTCCCCTATATGGCGTGACCTTTTGAAGGTGAGAAACTATTATTTGAGAGGTAGAAGTTTTTCTCTGGGGAATGGGGAAAAGATTAGATTCTGGAAGGATTCTTGGCTGGGTGATAAACCTTTATGCCTTCAATTTCCTACCCTATTTGACCTATGCAGGGATCAAGATATCTCTGTGGCTAAAGTTGCTCACCAAGGGTGGATGATCCAGTTTAGAATTCATCTACCTGTGATTCTACATCATCAATGGTACACATTAGCTGCTATGCTTAATGAACAGCAAATTAGAAATGAACCTGATTCGGTGAAATGGAAATGGAATAAATATGGAGTTTTTTCTACAAAATCTGTATATAACAGATATGATTTTGCGGAAGGGAGGGATCAGTTTGCAGACATTTGGAAAACTAAAATTCCTCCTAAGATAAAGGTATTTTTATGGCAAATATATAAAAATTGCATTCCTACCAAAGATGTTATGTTACACAGGGGATGGACAGGAAATCCATCTTGTGCTTTCTGTCAAAAGATAGAAACAATAGAACATTTGCTCTTTAATTGTTCTACTATGAAAGTTGTTTGGGCAATTATTGCTTTGTTCCTGGGCTGTGATACAAGACCATCCTCTTTGGATCAATTCTGGGTTTGGATTAAAAGTCCTCTCCCTAATGCTAAAGAGGCCCAGGTTCTGGGATTCGCAGCTTTAAGCTGGGCAACATGGAAAATACGCAATAGAAAATGTTTTGATGGGAAAAATTTAAAGCACCCGGCCGAAATTATTTGTTATGCCTGTGCTCTAATGGTTTACTGGGCAGGATTATATTCTGAAGACATGCAAAGGGACATTGTAGGAGGAGTCAACTCGCTGCTGAAGATGGCTGTCAGGATCATCAAGAATCGGGGTGGAGTGCTGAGGAGGCTGAAGAACAATGGAAACTTGCCTGGTCCGGTCGCTGAAGACTCTCAGGGACAGTCGGATCAAGAGGAGACTTGAAAAATAAGCCGGAGAAAATGATCAGTTTACAGCAGTCAAAATTTAGCCTGTATGCCCTGTGGCTTGTAATAGATATTTGTTTTGAACTGCTCTTTTGGTGCATGTTATCACCGGCTGGCGTATTAGGTCGTTTAGGCCAGTAATTTTCCTCAGGTCAAGGATAGGTTTGGGTGCTGAAGCCCCTGCATTGCTGGTCGATGCAGGTTGCGATGGGCATAGTTTGCTCGTTGCGTGATGAACTGTTTGTAATGACTTCCGTTTTAGTTTTCTGAAATGGAAAGGGAGAAAATCCGATTCAAAAAAATATTAAAATGATTCCAAAAATGTCTTGCATGGCCCGGTTCGAATTTTCTAAAGGGAGATATGGTCAGAACAGTACGGAGTCCAGAGAGGGTTCCAGTTTCTGTCCAGTTTGGTAGATTTTGGAACATCGAAATTTTGAACAGGTTATAGAGAAATTCAGCTCTGGAGTTGAACATAACAGTTTTAAAGGACTTCTTTAAATTTCAATCCATGTAAGGTAAACCTTCATTGGAGTTTTCTACTGGTAGATATGGTTTCTCAAAGTCAGGTCTTTTCTGGTAGAAAACAGAGCACTCTGTTTTTGAATCTGTGACTTCAAAACCTACTCCAACTTTGAAAACTTAGTTCAAAATCAGAGCTCGATAGCTAATAAAGTATTGTTACATCTTATCATTTCCATTTTGCAGCAAAGTTGTTAATTCATCAATGGGATACATGTAGGTACTACGTGCCTCACAAAAATGAAAATTCTAAGCCGGTATTCCGGCATACGTCTCAATGGTGGCGACGTTCACTCGCAAACGATTTCTAAGCGCAATACGATCACTCGATCAGTGTACCTGCATAAGACACACAATTTACAAAACACTCATTATGGCACCGTATGACACGACCCGCACGGGCGATCATTTCAGGCAGTCACAATAATATATATGAAAGTAAGACATCCATCTCGTATCATTACATACGGGCCGCCCCGAGCTGAGCCACGTCTCGAGGTACATGACCAGGTTTTCTACCATCCGATGGGGATCACACATCTTTGCATAATGTTGCACCAGTAGATGCCGCATCGGGTTATGTACCACCCGACGGGGTCCCACGTCTTTGCCTAATGCTGCACCAGTAGGAGGCACTTTTGCGTGTTTAATAAAAAACACACTACGTGCTTTTCAACCGCACAATAGGTGCCCACGTCATTTATCTTTTGTGCTAGGGATAAGTGCTGCGTATGGCCCTTTGAACATTGAACATTCAATAGTTGCATACTTCGTATTTTTTACCACACGATGGGGTATCCTTGCTTTTGGCTGAGGCACGCCAGGGAACAGCGTTTTCAGATGTTCCCAGAACCATGAGAAGGTTCAGAGACTCAAGTTAACTCCTGTGTCAAGCTACGGGGAACAATCATCGTACTACATCTCGTACAGAGAGCTTACCACAATTGATCCTCTTACGGTGGCGTACCTTACCTCTTACCTGATGTCGGAGCATCGTTATAGAATATAATAACACATTTGTTAGCTTTGCCACCTTAAGTAACTATGCTAATAATAGTCCTTATGTGGGCTACTATCGATTCCTCACCGTAAACCTAAATTTTTCTCGTAATATGATCCCTTTTAATCGTGTTATTCCAAATGTGGCTCTGATACCAGGTTGTGAACCCTTCATCATATACGTCATCATCTACAGCAAAAACTTAAAATAGCAACCGTGAGCACGAAGGCTCAACAAGACTTAACTGTCTCTACCAAGCATCAAACTCTATATGTAGGATATACGTAATATAGGACAGCAGTTTGCAATAAAAGACTCACCTAAATGTTAGTCCTTATTTTCAGCTTTTAGCAGCAAAATAAGGCTTCATGAATCTGAAATTTAGTTAGCAACATGTTCTAAACATACAAGTATCAACACATAATTATTCCATAAATCATGATTCAATAATATTCAGCTCCAAATAATTAACTACGTCACGATGCAGTAAACAAGCGGTACTCAATAACCGCGAGGGGCGGTGACTCGAATTGATATACACCTGCAGGGATATCCGAATAGCAATACACATTCACCCACACTTAGAGCTGCGAAGGCACACTCCACTGATGTTGTATGCGGCAACCTTTCACCCGCTACCTACATGCCAAACTGGTCCCAACGCTACGAGCAGGAGGCCCACAGACGGAGTACGACGTACCCGCTAGTTGGTTTACACCTTGCTGCTCTCAACCCACACCTATAAGGCGGTGGGTTATGCCTCAACGCTAAGGTGGACAAGTAACATCGGTTTACTTAGTTCCATATATCCAGTATGCCTTCGGTACAGTCAAACTTGCTCAATAGGGCCGCACACGGATCAGTCCTTGACCGACACAGGCACAGCTACAGCTCATAGGCTCCTATGTCCTGCTCCTCCTACTCCATGCCCGGTCTCATATTTAACCAAATGGTGAATCTCTCACTTGACCAATCCCGTGTGAACCCAATTCCTGAACTTGCTAGTAGATTCAAACTACTCAACTTCTACTGAAGCAACTATAACATTAAGCATAGCATGGACACATCAAGAACTTTAACCAGCTACCCTTCTCTCATGGGTTCTCTGGTCATGCATATGGAAAACTCCAAGAAAACCTAGACCAAATGCACAATACATTCTAACCTATATAGTGTACAAATAAAATTTCAAAACACTGTTAAATGCAAACCAGGGGCTTGCCTGGCTGTGAGACTGGGTCAAAGTTAATCTCTGGGGGGACAACTTCAAGTGGCTCTGGGGTCCTCTCAAGCTCGACAATTAATCGATATGCAAAGTATAATGCAAGTGAATCAATATTGGTATTATGCTATAGCTAAACGGAAAGACAGTTAAGTAAATTAAATTAAGCCCATTGGTTTTAGAAATTTTACAGAGGATATTAGGTACTATGAGTAGCGTTCTAGCCAAAATTGGGATCACTTCATGGAACTCTCTGTTGCCTAAAATTCAATGTAACTAAACAATTCCCTGAATTTTTATGGCCAACCTGAGAATTTAGCATAGCCAAAAGTTGGTTTTTTGTTTAGAGGTCAATAGTGACTCAACAAAATTGGTTTCATAATTGTTGAAGCATTTTACTGTGAGATATTGAATTTACAATTTTGGAAATTTTGCTGAAAAAGTTTGTGGACATTTTGGAATTTTTGGATACATACAAATTGGAACCACAATTTGGCTATTCAAATCAACTCAAATGGATCTGAAACTTTTACTGAAACTCATGGGAATTATGCATAATGATCTGTACAAATTTGAGAATTTTTGATTGAATGGAGCACCAGTAATTAATTCCAATAGAATTTTTTTCATGGAAATATTGAGGACAAATTAAGGATTTTCATACATATCCAAGTGCACCACTTGAAAATATAGATCATTCTGGTTCTAACAAAATTTATTTGATAATTGTTGGACAAATATACTAAGAGATATTGATTTTCAAAGCTGGAGTAAAATCTGGAATTAAATTTCAATTGGAATGTTTGAATAAAGAAGGGGCCCACGGGTTTAAAATCATCCAATCAGATTTAAGCCACATGGGGCCACACGGATCTGGGCTTTAGTCATATTGGATCCCAGGGCCGCACCAGATCCAAAATATCGCCTTCTGAGGCTAACAGGTTGGGCCCACCTTGTCTTTTTCCTCCTCCCAATTGGCAGCGCCAGGGGCGGCGCTCGCCGGCGCCCGACGTCGGCCCCTCACCGGCGCCCGTGTTAGGGCATGGCACCCATGGAACTCACCGCCCCCACCTACTTTTGAATGGGGAGAACGATGTTGCAGCCCCCACCAGCGATAGATGTCCGGAAAGGGAGGTGCAACGGCAGCGGGGGAAAACTAGGGTTCCGGCGACGTCAAACCCACCTAAACCTACCTCAAACGGCTTGGGAATCAATATAAAATCTTCCATCGATCATGTTGAGGATGAATAGAAGTTGTAAAATGGGTGGAACGGCCTGAAATTATGAGCTCAACGGTGAACCAACGCATTTTCAAAAGCGGAGGGGAAAACTCAAAGTTCAGCTTAATCTCTTGATTATTTTCTTTGATTTTTGGTCGAGGTGATGCGATAAAGAATCTAGAAGATAACTTCTAACTAGATTAAGAGATTGCTCGGAGTAGAAAGAAAATTTAAATGGAAACCTAGCATCATCATTTAAACTTGGCTGAGATGGAAACTGGAATTTCTACTTCGAGGAGGAATGAAAAGGGGTGGGGTTTTCACCTTGATCAAGAGGGTGGACGGGAAGTTCTTTTTGATTTTGGGAGCACTTCATGACTCAGTCTATACCGTTGGCGCCACGGGGGTGCAGAGAGGCGGCAACAGAGGAGCAGAGCACCGGCGGCCAGAAATTCACCTCGGGGAGCTTTGGGGGGCTTGAGCTGGGCACCAAACTTGGTCACAAAGCTGCGCAAAGGGTTGAGGAGTAACCAAGTGCAAAGGGAATCGATCAATACCGATGATCTTTGATGGATTTCGAGTAGAGAGGAAGAACTTTAGTGTTGGTGCTAGCCTGTGCGCCAAAAATAAAAAACAGAGAAGAGTGATCGACTTTGGGGCTTAGAGGAGGATAAGGAGGAGCCTTGGGCATGTTGTATGCAGCTGGAGGCGACCTCAAGCAAGTAGCCAGCTCGGTGTCCAATTTACATGCATGTGGTGTCGCCCTGGGAAGAAAGAACAGAGCACCCTTAGATTGACAGGTAGGTCCCACTTGCTCTCCCTCATCCACACTCTGGAAAATAAATTCCTGGACCTAAATTTTTCCAAAAATTCTAGATCTTTGCAGAGTGACCAATCCAAAGGTGTAGAATTTGATTTTTAACTCAATTCACTGATTTTACTTCATTTGAATTCAAATTTGAATTCGAATATGGATGGAATTCAATGTAGCCATTGAATTAAATAGTAAACTTGCTTCAAAAATTATGAAAGTTTGCTGGGAGACTATTTGAAAAATTAGAAATCCAATGGTCAACTCAAATTTGTATCTTGTTAAAATTTAAACAGTAGCTAATTTTATTTTTTTGAATTCCCTCATTTAAGGTGTGAATTGATTTGATTTTTGGCACTTGCTATTTTGACTTCTTTTCGAAGCTTGGGTCTCCTAGCTGAGATGATCATCTAAAACATAGGGCTTTTACAGCCCTCATGCAGCAGCTCATCATTCCTTGCCCCTTTGCCACCTGCCTTAATGGTGAGACTCTCCTGGTACGCTTTGATCTTCTCGAACAGCGTGTGCTGGTAGTGTGTACGAGCTTTGTCCACATCGCCAGCAATCGCCTCGACATCCACCCACAAAACTCGTAAGCTTGTTTGGCTAGACTGACAGTTTATGTCGAGAGTCTGCCGCTCCACGCATGGTCAACAAATGGTGTGCGGCAAGTCTTCGAGGACATATGTGTGTTTGATCATATGCTGGGGAGCACAGAGGTGTTCGGATATGTTGCTTGGATGCCGAATCCGGACCTACTTCCGCGCATGAAGATTGTGACCTTCTTCCCTGAGTTCGCTGGGCGCTCCGGGTTGGGGGACGAGCCACCAAGCGATGAGGGCCACCAGGTCAACCTCATCCACCTTGATCACTTCTATGATCACTTTGTGCTTGAGCAAGTCTCCTGTAGCTCAGATGGTGGCCTGTAGCCGCATTACCACCCCTTCACTTGGCGCAGGAGGGTTATTGACGATCCCCGACCCGCGGAGGTCACGTGCTTCATGGGCGGGGGTCGCGCAGGTCGCCTGTAGGGGTCGCGGGCAGGGGTCTCTATCGCGAGCAGGGGTCTCTGGGCAGTTGGCAGGGGTCGCGGGCAGATGTCTCTGGGCAGCCGGCGGGCGTCGCGGGCAAGGGTCGCGCTCGTAAGCTCTGTAAGCTCATAGAATGTTTGTTTCATAAATTAGTGACTTGGTTTGACGATGAAGTTATCGATTATCAAATTGTTTGTTGTCTTTTTGTTATCAATTATTGAATGTGCAACACTTCTCAACTCTGAATGAGGAAAACATTCCAGTTCGTAAATAAAGCACATAATCCAAACAAGTTACATTACCCAAAAAGTTACAAAACAATGTCGAAGGGGAACAGAACAAGTGCCAGATTCAGAGTTAGGCTCGCAACAATTGAAGACGAGCGTAAATAAAGAATGTCTCGCATGACAGAGATCGGAGACGCACTACATTAAGGCCCGTCTCTCATTTCTTTAATCGCAGCCCACATGTCAGATTCAAAAGGGGAAACAGGTTGGTGTGGAAGGTCCTAATTGCCAGATTAATTTTGTTAACTTGACAACAAGACCGTCCACGCTAACCTTGATGTCAACTGTGCAACTCCTCGCCTTATATGCTCGTTGCAATGTGCTCAACTTACCAAGTTGGGACAAGCGATATTCACAGCCGCATGCGAGACGAGCTTCATACGGGCGCGTCCCCTTTTCCTTCTGTGGTGCAAAATCTCACTTCGGATGACGGACGTGTTACTTGTGAGATGGGGCGGAGGACGCCTCTTCTCAGTGTTACCATTGAAATTATCCTTCATACTCCAAAATGGGAGCTCCATTGGAATGTAGTTTCAATGTCTCATGTACACTATTTTTTGTGACTCGCTCAAATATTGTGAATCTGTTTCTCTGAAACAATGTGGACATCTGCAACCTACTTTCTTACTCTATACAGACAAGTTACGTGCCGCTGGAGAATCACTAACAGTCATAAATAAAACGGCTTTGAGACCAAAGTACTCACGCTTGTGCTCATCCCAGACCTACACTCCATCGTTGTACCACAACTGCTTTAGATCTTCAACCAGAGGCCTGAAATAAGTGTCAATGTCATTCCCAGGTTGTTGTGGCCCCAGTATCAGTCCTGGCATCATATTGTATTTTTGTTTGTTGCACAACCTAGGAGGAAGGTTCAAAATCGTTAGCACAATTGGCCATGTGCTGTGTGTGCTACTGTTCAAAAAAGGATTCATGCCATCGGTGCTCATTGCGATCTTAATATTGCTCAGATCAATGGCAAATTTAGGATTTAAAAATCAATGTTTTGCCATTGTGTGGCATCAGCAGGATGTCTTATCATTCCAGCATCCTACTTGTGCTTCTCTTTTTGCCATAGCAAAAATTCTGACTCCTTGATGGCAAATGAACACTACAAACGAGGAATGATAGGAAAGTACTAAAACACATTTTTAGACCCTCTTTTTCTTCTATTTTTATTGCAGTTCTCGTCATCACCATCGTCTTTCTATGATTGCATCGGTCGAGTCCACAAATATGGCATTTTTAAAGGTTTTCGTACTCAGGTCCACGACATAGAATGCAACCATTCTTGCACGTGTGGATTTTCTCCACCTCCAAACCCAGTGGACAAATTATCTATTTTACCTCATAAATGGTTGTAGGGACTGCGGTGCCTTGGGGTAACATGTTCTTAAGGAGCGTCAACAATTTTGTAAAACTGCAATCACTCCATTTGTTGCTCGCCTTCAACTGGAAAAGTTTTAAACAGTCTCGTGTACTTAGCCGCACAACCATGATACAATGGCTTCTTTGAGTCTTTGATCATCTTCTTGTAACTTGCAAGTTCACCATTACTGTATTGATCATCATCGTCATGTCTCTCGACATTGCGTACCATCTCCTCTATGTTATGCACATGAAACTCAATGTTGTCATTGGTGAACCTTGATATATCTAGCTCATTCAAATCATCATCGTGATCTTCTTCGACACTGGTAGGGACCTCTCTCTCTAGATAAGAATCTCTCATCTCTGCTTCATTAATCCCCTCCTCCCCATGTTTGTTCCAACATCGATAATCCACCATGAATCCATGCGTGATCAAATATGACATCAACACATCATCTGTGTCATATCTCTTCTCATTCTTGCAATGTTTGCAAGGACAACAAATATTCTCTCTAATGTTGTCCAACATGTCTTTCTTGGCGAAATCGATAAATGCATATACCCCTTTGATATCTGTGAGCACCAAGGTCCAGACAAACCAGGAATCACATTGGGTGGTGTCATGCAATGTGATACCCAATAGCACAACATAGAAAAGAATAAAGAACTCATAACATAAGTTAGCACCTTATATTAATCATAGAGTTTTATATAAAATATCTTACATTAGCAGAAGTCTTCATATTACTATCTCGAGTCTACACTACAGCAGTAGCGATCGTATCCAGTCTGCGGATACTCCACTCTAACATCACATAAGCAAGCAGCGACATCCAAAGTTTCCATTGGCTATATACCCTGACAAGGGCAAAGCCCAAGAACCCGTCATAGCTATATACCATAAAACTCGTATAAATGCAACCGTGAGCACAAGGCTCAACAGGACTTACCCGTCTCACCTAAGCATGGAACTCTACATGCTGGGAATGTAAGACATGAATTTAAATTGCAGTAGTAAATGTTCACTATTCGTAGATCCTTGCTTCAGTTATAATAGCAGGTGAAGTTACTTAGAATCATAACTTTAGTTCTCCTATCAACTACTTCAACCAAGTTGCTTAACCATAAAACAGGTTCCACCTAGTTCCAGTTGTTACTACGTCACATCGCAGTGAACAAGTATGCTCCCTTCCGCGAGCGACGGTGATTCGAATCAAGATACACCTAGCTTGCACTTCATGTACACCCATATATAAGAGATGTGTGGCCTCTACCACTAATGTTGTACACAACAAACTTTCACAAGACACCAAAGCACTGAACCGGTCCTATCGTCCCGGAAGCAAGACTCACATGACGACCTATGCTGCAGTGGCCTCTTCTCTCCTCATGACGTGCGTGGTGTCTAGGACGGTGGGCTATGATTCAACACCCAGGTTAACATGTTACATTAGTTTCTCGGGTACCATATATCCAGTATGCATCCGGTACAAATTCAAACTTGTCCAGCAGGGCCGCACACGGTTAGATCCTTAATCAACACAGGTAGGCCTATTAACACAGATCTCCGGTCTGTCGCTTCCTACCCACCTTCCCAGTCTCAGATTAACCATCCCATCTGCATTCCTTTCCTCACTTTCATCCATCCATTTTTATCAATCTCATTCCATCTCATTCCTCAACTTTCATATAGCAACTCTAATCATATAAAGTCCTATCTTGGGTCATGCATGTGAAGTATCATACATCCCTAGACTTAATGCACAATTATCATAGATTATAAAATAAAAACATATTAACAAATTAAATGCAAACCATGGTTTTCCTTAGGTTACAACTACTATAAATGTCAATAAGTCAGTCTTCGATCATCTTAGTGAAGCTCCTCGTCATTCTTCTTTCTTCCTCGTCTTAATGTTGCTTGGCAAGTCTTATCTTGCGTGCTACTTCAGCAAATCTTGTTGTTGTTGTGGGGTCCATGCTAGTCCTTCTCCTCTGAGTCGTACTCGTTTTCGATCTTCGTCACGTCATCTAGCGATATGATTATGCACATATACAAAAAAAATATTTTAATACTTCGTACACTAGAATCCTAATACACCGACAGAATGGATACTCTCCACAGTGGTGGTCGAGAGAAGTTTATTGGACTTGAACTAACTGTACAAGAGGTTACATAACTACTAATGCATTAATTATCTCATGTGACCTAAGATTGTGCCTACCTACTCTCTACACTACTACAAAAAGCATTTTTACAGGCGCCTCGATTTTCCAAACACAGGCGATCCATAAAAAAATGCAGTAATAAATGTTCACTATTCGTAGATCCTTGCTTCAGTTATAAAAGCAGGTGAAGTTGCTTAGCATCATAACTGTAGTTCTCCTATCAACTACTTCAACCAAGTTGCTTAACCATAAAACAAGTTTCACCTAGTTCCAGTTGTTACTACGTCACAACGCAGTGAACAAGTATGCTCCCTTCCGCGAGCGACGGTGATTCGAATCAAGATACACCTGGCTTGCATGTCATGTACACCCGTCTAGAAGAGATGGGTGGCCTCTACCACTAACGTTGTACACAACAACCTTTCACAAGACACCAAGAACTGAACCAGTCCTACCATCTTGGAAGCAAGACTCACATGACGACCTATGCTGCAGTGGCCTCTGCTCTCCTCATGACGTGTGTGGTGTCTAGGACGGTGGGGTATGATTCAACACCCAGGTTAACATGTTACATCAGTTTCCCGAGTCCCATATATCCAGTATGCATCCGGTACAAATTCAAACTTGTCCAGCAGGGCCGCACACGGTTAGATCCTTAATCAACATAGGTAGGCCTATTAACACAGATCTTCGGTATGTCGCTTCCTACCCACCTGCCCGGTCGCAGATTAACCATCCCATCTCCATTCCTTTCCTCACATTCATCCATCCGTTTTTCTCAATCTCATTCCATCTCATTCCTCAACTTTCATATAGCAACTCTAATCATATAAAGTCCTATCTTGGGTCATGCATGTCAAGTATCATACATCCCTAGACTTAATGCACAATTACCATAATATAGATTATAAAATAAAAACATATTAACAACTTAAATGCAAACCGGGGTTTGCCTTAGGATACAGCTACTGTAAATGTCAATAAGTCAGTGCTTGATCATCTCAGTGAAGCTCCTCGTCATTCTTCTTTTTCCTCGTCTTAATGTTGCTTGGCAACTCTTATCTTGGGTGCTGCTTCGACAAATCTTGTTGTTGTTGTGGGGTCCATGCTAGTCCTTCTCCTCCGAGTCGTACTCGTTTTTGATCTTCGTCACGTCATCTAGCGATGTGATTATGCACATATACAAAAAAATATTTTAATACTTCGTACACTAGAATCCTAATACACCAACAGAATGGATACTCTCCACAATGGTGGTCGAGACAAGTTTATTGGACTTGAACTAATTGTACAAGAGGTTACATAACTACTAATGCATGAATTATCTCATGTGACCTAAAATTGTGCCTACCTGCTCTCTACACTACTACAAAAAGCATTTTTAGAGGCACCTCGATTTTCCAAACACAGGCGATCTGTAAAAAAATGCGATTGTGATGACGAATTATACAATAACCGCATGTGATGACCGAACATCACAGGCGTATATTAAAAAACAACCGTCTGGGTAAATACATGATTTTCTCAGGTGGCTATTAATTAAGAACTGCTTGTAGTCTAACAAACTTTACAGGCGGTTCTTAATTAACCACCGCATGGGTAAATACATGATTTTCACAGGCTTGTCATTGTTTAAGAACTGTATGTACTGGTTCAATCATCACAAGCGGTTTTTATTGAAGAACCACCTGGGGAAAGTCATTGTTTTCATAGGGTGCTTGTTCATTAAGAATCACTTGTGATCCTGATAAGCTCCTGTCAAGCTAATCCCTGCATAACAAGCTCTTGTAGATGCATGTAACACCCGTTGCTCATCATTTAGATTGTTGAAAGCCTCAATTGAAGTCTGACGATCCCTTGGAAGGATTTTCCCATCCATTTGAAGGATTTCTTTCCCTACTATCCATTTGAAAACCTAGGAAGATGTTCCTTTCTCAGTTCTAATGCCTAAATATATTGACTAAAAATTAGTACCTACTCTCTTAGTGCTTCACACAAGTAAGGAAGCGAACAACTTCAATCACAAATCTTGTTTTTACCCTTTCATAGGGATTTGACCTTAATCTTTCAAGCATAGATTTATGAATAAGCGAAGCTTCCTTATCACACATGTTAATGGCAGTTATAAGCGAAGGGTGTGCTGAAGCTAACGAAATATGAATTGGACTGAAGATAAAGAGATCCTGCATATGAGTGGCAATGTCCATGTTAGATAGCGTGAAGCTATGATGTATACCTTCAACATCATAGCTTCATGATGTCTATCCTGGACATTGCCACTCATATGAAGGATCACTTTGTCTTCAGTCCCATTGAGATTTTGTTAGCTTCAACACACCCTTCACTTGTACCTACCATTAACATGTCTGATGAGGAAGCTTCACTTATTGATAAATCTATATTTGAAAGATTAAAGTCAAATTCCTATGAAAAGGGTAAAAACAAGATTTGTGATTGAAGTTGTTCGCTTCGTCGCTTTTGTGAAGCACTAAGAGAGATGGTACTGATTTGTAGTCAAAATATTCATCCATTAGAACTAATAAAGTAGCATCTTCGTAAGTTTTTAAATGAAGAGAAGAGAAAGAAATCTTTTAGGGCTTGTTTGGGTGTACTCAGTCTAATTGGATTGAAGTGGATTGGAGTGGAGAATGAACTAATTTCTCCTCAATCAACCTCAATCCACTTATATTGAAGTGGATCCACTCTTATCCAAACAAGCTTCTTTGCTCTTTCATGATCCAGTCCTCTGTGCGATCTTGGTTTTTTTCACGAAGCTCAATTTGGTGTTCCTCGATGTACGACTTAGCTATTGCGGGCTGTTGTAGTACACCAAAATGTGCACGGTGTACATTCTTGTAATCTTGAACGTTAAAAGTTTTCTTACCGACTTTGCCTCTCCCACGTAGTCTACCCTCATGTACTGATATAGGCACACCTATCGGTTTTCCATCTTTGATGTAATCAGCACAACCCTCAATCACTTCTTCAGTGGTGTATCCTTCCATAATTAAACCCTCTGGGTGAGCACGGTTCCGCATATAACTTTTTAATACTCCTAAATATCTCTCCAACGAATACATATGATGTAAAATAGTGGCCCCAATGCTTTATCTTATCAACAAGATGTATTATTAGGTGTACTTGCATATCAAAAAAAGGATGGTGGGAAACACATCTCAAGCTTGCACATAGTCTCGACGATGTATGTTTTCAGATACTCTAAATCTTCACATGCTATCACCTTTTGCGATACTGCATTGAAGAAGTAACATAAACGTGTGATGAGAACTTTTATATGCTCAGGTTTGATGACTATTATTGCAATGGCAAGGAACACTGTCATCATCATGTGATAGTCGTGAGAATTATAGCCGAATAAAGACAAGTCTTTCATCGAGACTAGTTTGCGGATATTTGATGACAAACTCGTGGGCACTTTGATCCCACGCAAGCATTCGCAAATTGCTTTTTTCTCTTCTAGTGTCAAGTTGTAGCTGGCTGGGGGAAGGTAATGCTTCTCGTTCGCCTTTTCTACTGGATGAAGCTCTGGTCTCATTTCAAGATTTACTAGGTCCATACGTGAATTTAATCCATCCTTTGTTTTCCTTGGCATGTCCAGCAAGGTCCCAATGATGTTGTCAAATACATTCTTTGTAATGTGCATCAAATCAATATTATGCCAGAATGTCAGATTCTTCCAATACGGAAGATATTTGAAAAAATTGATTGTTTCTTGACATCCATGTCAGTTGTATCACCCAAAGATGGTACTTTTATTTCTCTTTGTTCCTTTACATTTTTTTCCCTTACCGGAAGTAATATGAATGTTCTTGACCATTTCGAACATGAGGTTTCCACTGTAAGGTTTTGGTGCAGTATCTTTTTCGATTTTGTTATCAAATTGTTCTTTCATCTTCCTATACTTGTGTGTATCAGTCAAGAACTGCCGGTGTCTCAAGTACACCGTCTTTCTGAAGGAAGTGAGGTATAGAAATCCAGTTCTATCCACGCACCTTACACAACCTTTCTACCCTTTCATTTGCCCCGATAATGTAAACAGTCCGGGATAATCATGCACGGTAATGAATATCATTGCTCTTAGCATGAAATACTCCCGCTTGTACTCATCCCACGTACCCCTTCATTCCACAATTTCACCATATCTTTTATTAAAGATTCTAAGAACACATCAATTTCGATGTCAGGTTGTTTCGGACCTTGGATAAGAACAGATAACAAGATATATTTCCTTTTGTGATACAACCACGTCGGTAGGTTGTACATCGTTAAGACCACGGGCCATGTGCTGTGTATGCTCCTTTTTTCACGAAACAGATTCATTCCGTCTATACCCAAGGCAAACCTTACATTTCTGATTTCCTTTGCAAATTCTGGATATTGAATATCAAATTTTTCCATTGCGCTGCATAACCAGGATGTCGAATATGTTTTTCATTCTTCTTGCGCTGCTCTAAATGCCAACACATAAGTTCAGCCTCCCTAGGGTTTGAGAACAAATGCTTCAAGCGATCAATTACCGAAAGGTACAACGTCACCAAGGCAGGAATTTTTCTCTTATTCTTCTCGTCTGCATCACCAGAAGTATCGTCATCGTCACCTTCAGGACCAATAATAAACTTCTTATTCTTCTGAGACTTTTTCATGTTGGTAACATACTGGTGATTGTAGTCCTTCTTATATCTACTGACACCATAGATGGGGCATCCAATTGTGAGCTCATGCTCTTTGCGATACAGAATACAATGGTTCACACAATCGTGTATTTTTGTAACACCTAGTGCCATCGGGCAAAGAAGTTTCTTTGCTTTATAAGTGCTACTGGGCAGTTTATTTGGATTTGGAAGAATTTCTGCCAAAAGATTCAATAGATCAATGAAACTACAATCGGACCATCTGTGTGTGGCTTTCAACTTCAGTAGTTCTAGGACTGCATGCAATGTAGTAAACTCTTTATCACAACGGTTTGATTCATCATAAAAAAGCTCCATCGTCGCATTCTGCAATGTCTTCATTTTACTTAAACCTTTACTTGCTACCTTAGAAGTCAATACATATGGTTCAATGTGACGCAACATCTCCTTACAGTCGAACTCATCATCATCATTACTATCTTGATTGTCAGTACCATCATCCATATGAACATTATCATCATCCGAAACTCTCTTATCATCTTTATCCACTTCACGTGTATCTAACTCACCATGCTCTGCCTATATTGTGTAGTTTTTTTTTAAAACCTCTTTTCACCAAATGAGATTGGATTACTATAGTATCTATCCAAGCAATCTTATTTTTGCAGTTGATACATGGACATAATATGTCATCTATCTTTTGCAACTTAGGCTGTCTCTTGGATGCATCAATAAAATTTGCAACATTATGAATGTACATAGGATCGGGTCTTAGCATGTTATACATCCATGCTTGACGGTCCATGCTTCAATAATAGAATTTGTGTAAGATTTACAAAATTTGACCACAGATATTCCCTAAAGGTCTTGTATAAAATGAATTTACAGAGACATAACAAGTCTGTATCATATGAGTGAATATTGGTATCATGTAGGTCTGTTCATAAGGGTTCCAAGAAAATTTGTTTCATAATTTTCTCAGCTTCCTAGTGGCCATAATGGATTTTTGAAGTTAGGATTATTCATTAAAACATTTCATCGAACATGTAATGTGCTTGTATTCATCTTCAACCTTTAATCCTTCAAATCTACTTCTTGTTCTATAAAATCCATGGGTGAGCTCAAGGGGAGACTCAACTACATCTTTCAACCTTTAATCCTTCAAATCTACTACAAATCTCAATTGGTGGGGGTGCCGAGGGGGGGGGGTGGAGGCATATGCAAACTCAACAAAACGAAACTGAAAACAGTACAACAAATTGAAAACATGAAAGTGAAGAAAAAGTCTATTCTAACCTTTTCTCTATTCGAAGCCTGATCAACTGATGAATGCAGTACCGGCCCGCGCACGGTGGAAAATTTTGGCAGCCTGGCGGTGTCGATGGAAAATCTCCCGGGTTAGGTTTTCTGTGGTGCCCGAGGGGTCATTATATAGGTGTTGGTTCTTACAGGTGGTTTTTCACAAAACAACCGCTTGTGATAAAAATTAATAAAGTTCAAGCAGTTTTTAACTGCTTCACAGGCGGTTCTTCACTAAACAACCGCACGATAATGGCCCAAACATGTTCTTCAATTTTCTTTCCCTTTCTTATTTTTTATTTAGATTCCAATATAAATACTCAAACTTGTATAGATTCTGCAAATCGAGTCCAAATTTGATGATTATTTCTTCTATATTTTTCAAAAATTAACATCTACCACCTGGACCAAATATTTTAAAACTTGTACAGCTAACATTGTAATGTTTTGGTAAATATCAAATTAATTTATACTCACATATTATTCACATTTCTGTATCTTCCAAAAAAAAAAGATCATTCACTGAAATCTATTTGTATGAACATATTTGTCTTATTTATACATGTATGAATTTTATTAATTTTTTTAAAGCATTCCAACATGTCAAAATTCAGATTATGCATCATTCTAACCAAATGCTCATATACATATGAGACATTCATCAAATTTTGAACACACATTGATTTAAAAAAATTAAAAAAAATCTGAAAATTTTCATAGAGGTTGGTATGATGATTAAAAAGGTCCACTAAAAAACTAAATGAAAAAAGTCATTATATTCATCAAGATAGAAAAATGACAAATAGCAATTGTTATTTGTTTTTTATATTCTGACGAATTTCAAAGGCTTTATGAAGTGAAATTTAATGGTAACCTTCAATACTCAAGCATATTACAAGAAAGTAGAATTTGGGCAATTAAAAAGCCCCACATTTAATCAAGAATATTAATTAAGCTTAGATAAAGATCTTTTCAAGCGGTTGGTACTGAATAACCACCTCAGAAGATTCTTATCTCAGGCGGGTATTGCTTACCAACCGCCTGCGATAATGTCCTGAGCCTGTTCTTCAGTTTTCTTTTCCCTTGCTTCTTTTTTATTTAGATTCCGGTATAAATACTCAAACATGTATAGATTCTGCAAATTGAGTCAAAATTTGACGATTCTTTCTTTTATATTTTTCAAAAATTAACATATACCACCTGGACAAAATATTTTAAAACTTGTATAGCTAACATTGTAATGTTTTGATAAATATCAAATTAATTTATACTCACATATTATTCACATTTTTGTATCTTCCAAAAAAAGGATCGTTCACTAAAATCTGTTTGTATGAATATATTTGTCTTCTTTATACATGTATGAATTTTGTTAATTTTTTTTTAAAGTATTCCAACATGTCAAAATTCAAATTATCTATCATTCTAACCAAATGCTCATATACATATGAGCCATTCATCGAATTTTGAATACACATTGATTCAAATAAAATTCAAAAAATCTGAAAAAGTTCATAGAGGTTGGTATGATGACTAAAAAGGTCCATTGAATAACTAAATGAAAAAATCATTATATTCATCAAGATAGAAAAATAACAAATAGCAATTGTTATTTGTTTTTTTATGTTTTACCAATTTCAAAGGCTTTATGAAGTGAAACTTAATGGTAACCTTTAATACTCAAGCATATTATAAGAAAGTGGAATTTGGTCTTTTAAAAAGCTCCACATTTAATCAAGAATATTAATTAAGCTTACATAAAGATCTTTTCATGCGGTTGGTACTGAATAACCGCGTGAGAAAAGTCTTTATCTCAGGCAGATATTGCTTACCAACTGCCTAAGATAAATACATCTTCTCAGGCGGGTTGTAATTAATAACCGCCTGAGATAATCCTCTTCTCATGCGGTTGGTACTTAATAACTGCCTAGGAAAATAGACGTCTATATATAGCCATCGGCAGCGTTGGAAAAACCTAACTCGGGCGAAATCACTTAGATGCCATCAGGCTGCCAAAATTTTGTTTGCCGCCAAGTCTTTGCCGCTCTTGCCGCCGAGCTTCGCCGTCACCGTCAAGCTTTGCCGTTGTAGCCGTGCTCCGCCCTCGCCACTTCCTTTCCTTCCTTCCATGTACGCCGAGCTATGCCCTCGCCATCGTCGTCGAGCTTCGACCTTGCCGCCAGGTACGCTGCCGCTTCCTTCCCTCCTTCGTCCCCGTGTCGCCTCCCTCCTCGCCCTCGCCGCCAGCCGAGTGATGTCCTTGTCGCTGTCGCACCCTAGGTTCCTATCTAATTTTTGAACCCTAGGTGCCTTGGTCAGTCGCCTCAAACTCCAGGTTCCTATCTAATTTTCATTAATTAAAGTTTTTGGACATGCAACAAAGTCAAATGAAGATTGTAGTTCATATGAAGATTGGCAATGAAAATTGTAGGTCATATGTTATCTCTTACCTAGAGAGTATGATGTGAGCTATGCCAAGTTTCACAAATAACCAATACATGTATGTTATCTTGTCAATGGGGGCACTAAGAGGTAAGACATCTTTACTTAGTCCTTTAACATTAGAACATAATATTGTTTGTTGATGGTCACATTGGTATTAAGAAGTGGCAGGATATTTTCCTTATCTGTTCAGTCAATATTTATTTGTTAATAAAGCCTTCCACATGATTCTATATTCTAATTTCATATTGCTTTGAAATATTATTTGGTGCACTTTGTTATACTCGTGGGCAGTTACTAATGTACTAGCATAGATGTCTTTTTGTTTGTCAAAAAAAACAGCAGGAAGATTATTTTGTGAAAAAATTTTAACTTTTAAATTTTCCCTGTTTAAAGCATTTACAATTATAGTATAAAGCAAAGAACCATGCAATGCAACTTGAAATAAAATATGAAGATAGAAGCATTATTAGTGGTTCACTTAATATCTACTATCACAATATTTCCCTTATAAAACATGAAGATGTATTGCCCTTTGAATTAATTTGCTATTTTTGAATTAATTTGCTTCTGAATTTTGTTTGCTAATTGCTACACTAAAGGTATGTGTGCTATACTCCTAATATATAATTATATATGTTGATATATATATAGGGTCGACTATACATTGCCATAAAAAATGGCCTGGATGATTAGAGGACCGACTAGGGTCGACTAGGATCGATTAGTCGCCCTAGTCGACGATTAGTCGTCCTAGTCGACCTAGTCGGTGGGTAGGCGACTAGGGTCGACTAGTCGACTTGAAAACATTGTGAATTGTGAATTTTTATTGTTTAATTGTTGATATAACTGTTCTTGTCAGCTTTTGATACAAGCAATACACATGCCTAGATAATGCCTTTGTTAGTCGCCTCAAATCCTAGAATGGAACTTGGTCAATCACCTTTGTCAGTCGCCTTAAACCCTAGAATGCCTTATCAAACCCTACAATGCTTCTATCTTTTTCTTCATGCAACACTTCATGTAGAGTTAATATGCTATTCATTATATTTTTTGTCTTATTAGTTCTAGCATGGAAAGCCCTAAGAAGACTGGTGCTGGTAGAAACAATAAAGAAGGCAATATGGAGTTTAGTGACTCCAGCAGTTCAGGCTCCTTTCACAGTCCATCAGATCCTTTTCTAAATATAAAAATTAAAAAGACTTCAGGGGATCTCGACCCGAAATATGATCCTGTCGACGAGGTATGGATCACGAATCTTAATTTCAGTAGTTCAAGTTAATGTTGGTTGTCAAGTATATGAAGTCTTATAATTCTTTTCTACCTAGATTAATCGCGAACACAATGAGGTGACTTGGCTCCTAAAACCGCAGATGGTTCTCCAATGGATGAATCCTTAGGTTCACTGAAGCGGAAACGAGGGCAGCGAGGTCCCAATAAGGGTCCATTGGACTGTATCATGTACATAATAAGGATCGGTCCAGGTGGGCTTCCCCAAGAACCAATGGATTCAGTTGCCAAGTACTGAAATGCATGCGGTTTTCTTATTAGAGAGCTCGTGCCGATCACAACCGAGAATTGGAGAAAATTACTTGAGGAGACCAAGAATGAGTTGTCAGAAAGGATAAAGAAACAATTCAAGTTCCCGAAAGGCACGAAAGAAGCTGTAAGGAAAGCAACATTGGTCTCTTGCGCCAAGAAGTTTCGTGGGTGGAAGAGTGAAATAAATGCTTATGTTAAGGCCGATAAGGTCCCTAGCCCGAGGAAGGTGGGAAAAATCCGACAAGCTCAGCGGCAAGAATTTGTTCGTCAAAAGACCACACCTGATGCTAAAGCCCTAAGTGCAACTAGGTTAGAGCTTGCCAAAAAGAATAAATAACATCATCGCTTGGGGTCTGCCGGATATACCCCCAAAGTCCAGAAATGGAATAAGATATTATACAAAATTACCAGTAAAGGCAATCCTCACCCGTTAGAAGGTTGCGATGAGAGAACTCAATGGTGGGTCTTTGCTCGGTTAGATTTGACCAGCGAGAGCAAACTTGAAAAGCCCGACTCTGTGAATGAAGTAGAGGAAAAATGAAAGAAGTAATTGAAAAGCAACAGAAGGTTCTCCTCAAGCTGAAGAGGGAGATTGACCAACTTACCGCTATCCCAGAAAACCATGAACACAGTGGACGGGTTCGATCAATCTCTTCTCAAATGTCTTGGCTTGATGGTTTCTCGAAAGATAACGAGACATATAGAAGACGTTAGAAGTTCAAGAAAACACTTGATGAAATGATTGCTCAAAAGGTCAAAGAAAATGTGCAAGAAATAATGGAACAACTTAGACAATCGGGACAATTAGTGGCACCGAGTACAGTGATGGTTCTCGTGCCAAAGGAGCAATTGGTATCTCCAACTGCCTACCCTAGCAATGTAGGTTCTATGCCAGGATCAGGGTCAACCCATAAGTTCACTGTCGATGATATTGCTAAGGACAGAACTTGTCGTCTTCTTGTCCTGATCAGCAGAGCAGAGAACAAAACCAAATAGGTTGCCACTGCTATGGTAAAGCCTGATCGTGACTTCAACGGCAATCCACTTCCATTGTATTATGCTAAGGTGCAAGTTGTTTAGATCATTGATAATGATTATGAAGATCATGAAATGGACCACATCACACATGAGGGGATCGCGACTCTGGGGCAGGCTGTCAACCAATAAATCCTTTGGCACCGACGCAATATCATATTGGACGATGAGCCGATTCCTAGGCCCGTCGCATCTCAAAATACTGCAACCCCGTCTTCTAAGGCAAAGTCCAGGAAGATCCACTCTCAGTCCAGGAAGATCCACTCTCCCTATGTCTCAGCAAGGATGATAGTAAACTTGCTAGTAAAGATAACCAAGAGCAACAAGTTGAACAACAGCTTCAAGCAGTACCAGAACAAGCTGTTGTTAGTAAAGAGCAACAAGTTGAGCAACAGCTTGAAGTAGTACTAGAGCCAGCTGCTGGGAGTAAAGAGCAATCGGTTGAACAACAGGTTCAACAACAAGCCAGTGTCCAACTTCCGACAACTACTCCTCGATCAGTGCATAGCTCATACAAAAATAAGAAACCTTGATCAGAAATGTCAAAGTATTTGGAAAATATGAAGGAAAATATTAGAAAATTCGAGTGCATCTCGTTCTTCTCATGAGCCAGCATTAGAAGATATCGAGGAGTGGGAAGAAGATGGTGTCATGTATAATCGGCGGACGACTTTAGTTAAACCAGGAGTTACAATATACAAGCTTGAGGACGTTCCTCCTAAATATGTGAATGGGAAGCCGTTCATGACATCGGTACAACTTAGCAAACAACCTATCCCGCTCAAAAGAATGCACGAGTGGTACATAACTACCAACACAAAATATGAACTTTCTTACGTCACATTTCGTGTGCCACAAGATGCATTGTGGAGCACTAGAGCAAATAAACGAGCCCCTTTCTTTGAAGATCTACATGTCATTTCTCATCGGGGCGTGCTCGAAATCAACCTGCTACTCGTCTGGTGCTTGTAAGTGCCTCTAATATTTTGCATTTGCTTTTCTTACTACACGCATACACATTTCATGAGATTATAACAATTCTGGACTTCTTCAATAGGATGCAATACATGGATAATGAAAGGATGAAACGCAAGACAGGTATCCTTGACCCTACACGGATTGCAAAGACGCTATTTGACGTTAAGGTGGATAGAGACTCAGTAAAGTACAAGCACATGAGAAAAAGAATTAGAAAAATCAATCGCAAAACAAAAGAAGGATAGAAGGACAGAAGTTGCAGCTTACATAGGACATGCCATGTTTAACTTTGTTAGAGATAGCAAGGACCTCGTAAAGGCTCCGTACCACTTCGAGTAAGTTCGACACATGACATTGAAATAGAAATTATTGCTAATTGTTAACTTAACACGTGTGTTTGTACGTGTGCAGTAAACACTACATAATGATCTTCATCAAGCCGATGCAAGGTTTGGCAACAGTCTTGGACTCAGCTGATTACTCACCAGATCATTAAAAGATTTCATTTCCATTTTGAAAATGTGCGTTTATTTAATACTTTTAATTTACACACATTTAGAATGTGTTGACAAGTTTTATATGACATTTCTTGTATTACAACGCTTGGCGGTTTTAAGCAGAACAGCTTGGTGGTCAGAGACCTCCTAATAAGGCATTGAACATTAAAACATATTATCCTTGTCCCAAGCAGCCTGCTGGGAGCATCTTATGTAGGTATTATGTATGTGAGCATCTTCGGACCGCCAGCGAATATAGAGTGAATCGTGAGGATGTAAGTTTTTCTTAATGTTTATATCTTTTCTTACTTTGAATTTCATTTTCATTATAATTAGCGTATTTTAATACTTATATTCTCTGTTGTTCAATATTACCAAAACATTATTTTCAGCGGGAGCACCAGTAGGATGTCAAGCAACAAGGGGATCCTAACTGGGATGTGCTAGTTCAGCAGCAGCAGGTTCACAATGACAATCAGTAGACCAACGGGGGTGGGAACCTTGGGGTCCGCCGCCGCCACCTCCGCAGCAAGAACTGGACAACTCATCGGCGGCTCCCGCCCAAGATGCCTCCTCCACCCTCTCGGAGGATACGATATAAGGGGGTGCACCAAAGGCGGCTCGACACGAGGAGCAGATCTTTTCCTGGACCAATGCCGATGACATCAACCAGCAGCCTGACTGGCTGAAGCCACTGGACTCTGCAGTCCTGAGGAGAATGTTGCAGGTAGCCTTCCCCAACTCTCCTTCGGCCTGGTGGAATGTGCAATTTGCTGAACCCAGGGGACAAGGACATACCAACACGGTTTTCACCATGTCACTAGCCAACAACAATGCTCAGCAAAGCTCTCGTCAGGGAGCCGGTCAATCCTCAGTGGTAATTAAGGACATCAATGATGAACTGCCCAATGTGCCGAAACGTTCTCGCAGAGGTGGAAAGATGGGAGGGCAAGACACAAAGGCTCCAAGATCTGGCCACAGTACTCGCAACAAGACACCCAAGCGGCCGGCGGTCGAGATCATCGGCCCTTCCTACTCCAACAGGACACCTGACGCTGGCAAACCAAGGAGGAGCCCGCGGCTGCAGCTCATCAGGCAAGGACACAAATTGGGACCTGCACCGGTTCAAGTGGAGGATGATGGTGCAACTTCGGACGCCCCTCAGGCCAACTTATTCCCAGGTCCCATCAAATTCCCAAGTCTTGATTCGCTTGACTCCATCTGCCCTTGCCCTGAGCTTCCCATCGTCTTGCTGCAGGAGGTGGCGAAAAAAGAATGCGGTGTTCCATCTGAGGTGGTGCGCCAACTGATGACTCTCCCGGAGCTGGACCATAATGCGGACATCCAACCTTAAGCTTTCGGGAGGATGGGAAGATATGGGCGCCTGTTTTGCTGTCCTTAGACCGACCGTTTATTTTGCTACTCTGGACTGGTGTATTTTCGCTACCGCTATTGGCTGGCATCGAAACTGGCTGTTATGGACTTACTCTTTTGCTGCTCTAGTTGTCAGATGTAGAACTCCTTCTGAACACAGGCTTATCAGGACCAAGTGGTGGTCTGGACTAGTAGTTTTGTCAGTTATGCTTATTTGGGTTGATTTGGCTATGATTTGCTTGCTTCGTTTCTGGAATAGATGCCTGACTCGTGATTGCTGCTGCTGGACCATTGGGGACTATGTTGCTACCACTAGCTTCGGGCCTCCCCACCCCAATTGGGGTCGGCCTCTTCTGACTTCGATCCCGCAGATTGTTCACCGCGCCAGTAAAAACACTAGACAACGGGATCCCTCTGCCCGCTTCTACCACATAACAAACACGTTGGTTTACTGCCCATTAATCTTTGGCCGAGATTTCATCTTTAGCCACATATACCCCCCCATAGTTTTTTTATGTTCGCACAATCTAAACAGGAACTGGAATGTACTTAACTGGAACATTCGCGGTATCAAGAGCACCGCCAAGCAGCAGGCAGTTAAAGCCAAAATTGAGGAGATACCAGACTGTAACATCTTCTGCATTCAGGAGACACAAAAAAGAGCACATTGACATATCTTTCCTAAAAAGAGTGGCCCCTAGAAGATTCAATAAATTTGCGTTCGCACCTTCAAGAGGTGCCTCAGGAGGAATTCTGGTTGGATGGAATGATAGGTTGCTGCAGGGAGAGATTATAGAAATCAGGGTCTCTGCCATAGCTTTGCAGTTCACATCACGTCAAAACGAGATCTCTTGGCAGATTATCTCTATCTATGGCCCCTGCCAAGGCCCTCGAAGGCAGGAGTTCACAGATTGGTTGTGGAACTTAAACTTGCAACCTCACGAGCTATGGATGATATTGGGGGATTTCAACTTCTACAGAAACACAGATGACCGCAACCGTGCTGGAGCAAATATCAGTGATATGCAAACGTTCAATAACATCATTCAACATCTGGGTCTCGTTGAAATCTCGTTACAAGGCTGATGCTACACCTGGAGCAATATGCAGGAGTCTCCACTTCTAGAATAGCTAGATTGGTGTTTTACTTCAGCTCAGTGGACTCTGACCTTTCCAAACACCACCCTCCGACCGTTGGCGAGAGATACTTCGGACCACATTCCTCTGGTGGCACAGATCAGCACCAACATCCCAAAAGCAAAATGTTGCAGGTTTGAAAACTACTGGCTCAGACATCCCCAATTCCTCACTATAGTCAAAGATTCGTGGGATCAGCCCCTAGCCACAGTTGGTTGTGCTAAGAGAGTTTCAGCCAAGCTAAAGCGATTGAGATACAAACTGAAGAAATGGAGTAGATCCCTGGGCTGCATTACCAAACTGATCAAAAGATGAACGAGGTCATCCTGATTATGGACAAAATGGAAGAACAAAGAACGTTATTTCTACAGGAAAGAAGATTCAGAAGATTGGTCAAACAACAAATTACTCAGCTTATCCAGCAGCAGAATGACTACTGGAGGCAACGATACACGGAGAGATGGGCCATTCTTGGAGATGAACCAACAAAAATTTTCCTGGCGGCTGCAACGGAAAGGTATAGGAGAAACAACATCCCAATCATTCGGGATGAGCAGGGGGCAGAACTGATGGATCACGGACACAAAGCTGCTGCACTTTGGAAAGAATTCAATGAAAGATTGGGACAGTCCAACCCAACCCAGCAATGGCCACAACTGAACCAATGGGTCTTGCCCAATCAACATCTAGATAACTTATGCAATAACATTACAAGAGACGAAATTGATCTCACGGTCAAAAGCATGTCGGGTGACAAGGCTCCAGGACCAGATGGTTTCAACACAAAATTTTATCAGGCATGCTGGCACATTATTAAAGAAGATATTTACTCCCTATGCTCTGATTTCTTCGCTGGCAATATTAGTCTTCAACCTCTGAATAGATCCCTTATAACTATCATCCCAAAGGTTCATAACCCAAGACTGGTCACAGATTATAGGTCCATCTCACTGTTGAACTCTACTGTGAAGTTGATCACCAAAATACTCTCAGTAAGATTACAGAGGGTTATCACAAGCGTCATTCACAGAAACCAATATGGCTTCATCAAGAAAAGAATCATTCAGGATTGTATGGCTTGGGTTTATAAATACCTCTATCAATGCAAAAAATCCAACACAAGTATCATAGTGCTTAAATTAGACTTCGAAAAAGCATTTGATAAGGTAGAACACACTTTCATCCTAGCTATGTTGCAAGTGATGGGGTTCCCAAATCAGTGGACCAATTGGGTGGCAGACATTCTTTCAACAGCTACTTCGGCAGTGCTACTCAATGGGGTCCCAGGAAAGCCATTTCATTGCAGAAGAAGTGTCCGACAGGGGGACCCTCTATCCCCCCCCCCCTTCTATTTGTGCTAGCAACTGAGCTCCTACAAATTACAATCAACAAAGCAGAGGAACTGGGTCTTCTATCGCTGCCATTGCCCCAAGGAACAAACACCAAATTTCCAGTAGTGCAATAAGCGGATGACACTATCCTAGTTCTCAAAGCGTCCCAAAGAGACCTCTTCTTCCTCAAAAACTTATTGCATGCCTTGGGGGGGGGGGGGGCGTGGGCTACAGGTCTGAAAGTTAACTAGGGTAAATCCAACCTAATGCCGATCAATCTGAACTCAGTGGAAGCCACAATTCTTGCAGCCACCCTGGGCTGCAGCAAAGGGGCATTCCCATTCACTTATCTAGAGCTGTCGATGAGTCTTGACAGACCCAAAGCAGATGCTTTCACAGGGTTCATCTCACGGGTGGAAAAGAAATTATTTGGGGCAGCAACCTGGTTGTCCATGGCCGGAAGATGCACTCTCATTAACAGCATCATATATGTTATCCCCATTTATGCCATGTGCACCATCAAGCTGAGGAACTCAGTGCTCTAAGCAATTGATAAATCCGGGAAACAATGCCTGTGGAGGGGATCGGATGTCGCAGGGAAAGGTAGACCCTTGGTGGCTTGGGATCAGGTGACCACCCCAAAATAAAATGGGGGGTTGGGTCTCAAAAACCTGAGCACAATGAACAAAGTGTTGATCACGAAATTCCTCTGGAAAATCTATAACAAAGAGGACGCTACTCGGGTTCAACTCATCTTGCACAAATACTGCCATAATGGAAAACCACCGCACAACACAAAAGGCAAGGTTTCCTTCTGGTGGAGGGATGTAGTGAGTCTATTTGACTCATTCCACACGCACTTCCATGTCAAAGCGGTAAAGGGGGACACGATAAGACTCTGGCAGGATCAATGGGAAGAACACCTGCTCAAGCGGGACATGCCAGACTGTTCTCATTTGCCAAGAAAATAAATATATCAATGGCTCAATACAGCGCCCAGATAGACAGACTAAATCACTTCTTCCAGCCTCTTTCAGATGAGGCTATGTCAGAATTAACCAACCTAGACCTGTTGTTGGAAGAGGTTTCTCTTAGGGATCATCAGAACGATGTCTGGAGTCCTGCGACGGGAGCCAATGAATTCAGCTCAAAAAATATCTACAATAACTCCTTCCAACACATTCAACCACCAGCACCATTCAATTGTATTTGGACCTCGAGGGTTATCAAGAAGATAAAAATCTTCATGTGGCTTATGTTCAGGGATAGACTGAATTCACGAAATCTGTTGAAGCGCAAGAACCTAGTAGCTATTGATGGGAATGACTACTCTTATGTCCTCTGCGATGGGAATGTCGAAGAACTCACTTATCACCTTTTCTTCCTTTGCCCCTTCAGCACGGATTGCTGGAACACAATTAGGATCCACTGGGACCATGACATCCCATTCTTTGACACGCTGGAGAAAGCCAAGCAGAGCTAGAACCGTCAGGCGTTCATGGAAATCTTCACTACAGTGGCCTGGGAGATTTGGAAAATCAGAAATAACTTCATCTTTAGAAACTCCCCCCCCCCCCACTGTAACTAATTGGAAGAGATTTTTTGTAGCTTCAATCCGTCTCCAAGCTTCTCGTTTCAAATTAGATGATAGGGCTAGTGTGCTTCAGTGGGTTGTGAGCTTGTAAGGGATGTTCCTCTCTCTGGAACACCCAGTCAAGCATTGAGGTGTGTTGGTATGTAACTCTGTTTCTTCTTTTTCTTTAATATATTTTAACTCTATCGGGGTTCTCCCTTGCAGCTTTTCTCGGGTCAAAAAAAAACATTATTTTCAGATTTTGATTCCAACTTCAAAATTCAATTGCTCATAGTACAACTGCTCCAAAATACCAAATAAATTATTGTATACTCTCACTTTGATCTATACTTTGAGATTGTTCAAACCAACACATTCTAAACCTTGTTACGTGTTTCATTGCAGCACACGAAGAATGTGAACGAAGAATGGCCGGTTTGTAGAAGTATGTCTGGTAGAGGAGCCGACAAGATTGCCGGTGAACTATGTCAATTCGTGCGTCGCGAAATTTTGCACAAAAGAGGGGTGTTCTTTGATGAGGATGGTGTAGTAGCTGATGTGCCAGAACTTTGCGACTATGACAATAGAAAGAGTTCTTAGTGAAACTTGTAAACTATGAGATGACTTGTATGTGTAACTTGTATATATGTATATTGTTTTAGTGAAATTGACTTCTGTGATTATATTGTTTACTTCTGTGATTATATTATTGACTTATGTGATTATATTGAATTGACCTGGAAATTAGAAATAACAGTAGGTGGGTTATACCTTATCACAGACGGTTATTTACCTACGGCTATACCTGCCTGTGAAATATCATTATCACAGACGGCTAAATATAGGTAAAGAACCATCTGTGATAACCTCATTATCACAGACGGTTATTGTTATAGTACAAACCGACTATGATAATTTATCTCCACAGGCGGCTTGTCATAGGTAAAGATCCCCTGTGATAACACTATTATCACAGACGGTTATATATACTGCATCACCCGCCTATGATAGTGTGTCTTCAGAGGCGGCTAGTCGTAAGTAAAGAACCGCCTGTGATAATACTATTATCATAGGCGGTTTCACTTCTCCACCTGTGAAATTGCAGATTATCACAGACTCTTCATTTCAGGCGGTTTTAGAAACAGCGTGTGATAAGACATTCGGAGCCGCCTGAGACGAGGCTTATTGTAGCAGTGCTAGCAACTCGGGTTAGCGTTGCATCTTAATCTATAGCAAATATCCGCTTATCTTCATTGGTAAGTCCTTCATCAATGCGATCTATGTGATGTCATCAGGGTGATATTCATCTCAACCATCTCTTTCATCAGTTCTTGCGCATCATCTCTCTGACGTTGGGTATGCAACCAATGGTCTATAGCCATATCAGAACTTTTCCATACCAATGCAAAGCCGACCATGTCCATAACCTCCCACTAACCTCAAGCCTCTTCCTGTTGGGTTGATCTCGGTTCAATCGGGACTCCCATTAGAAACGGATGTGATGGGCAACAACCCTACACCTGACTCAGTCCTCCCCAACAAAATCGGATGTGGAGTTGTTACCCACGCTGAGTCAAACGCGCCCGGGTAACTGGGGCGAGATGGACTCGATCCATAGGCCCCTATCTCTCTCGTGCACCCTATAAGTACCAGGGGGCCCTCAGGGTCTTGTGCACCTTTGATGCACACACGTCCCCGAGGCCCCCGCCTAACCAAAACAACTTTTGATCGCCGCCGCCATCATTTAGGAAGCCGCCGCCGCCTGTCGTCGCCGACCACCACTTGAGCCCAATGGCGTAAAGTGCTCCCTCGGAAGGTAAACACCTCCTCTCACTTCTATCCCCTAATCTTAGTCTATAGACCAATTGCTAGATTGATTGATTGTTTAGTCGGCTAGGAGCCTTGTTCATGTTGATTAAACCCTAAGACTCTCCGATTAGATGTTGATGGCATTGATCCTAAGGGTAACTAGAATTAACATTGGCATGAGAGCCTCGCTACTCAATTTCTAACCAGGTTGATTAAGTTTTAATTTAGATCAATTACTTTCTAATCATGTTTTAATTAAGTCTTTAGCCACTGTTGATTAAGATCTAATTAAGTTTTAGTTGAGGACTTAGTTAAGACCCACTTAAGCATTTAGAAGGAGGGGAGTCAATTCAGTTGACAGAAAGAAAAACAATGGAATAAAATTAACAAGAAACAAGGCAGGGATGGGGACATACCTGGCTAAGGATGGCTAAACCCATACTCAGTGTAGGGTTAGGGGGAACCCTAACCCTATCAGCCTTCTCCCCTCGTCAGCGGCCATCCATTGGATCTCTCCCAATAGAGAGACAACGGCGGCGCCATCTTCCTCAGGCGCAACTCTAGGGTTAGGGTCCGACCCTCAACCCTAGTCGCGCACATAGTCAACGGCCTCTCAGTGACTTCTCACCGGCGGCATGAAGTGCTCGCCATGGTGGAAGTCGTCGGCCTGCCGAGCACCCGCAAACAGAAAACACTCAGACACTCAGTGCCTCGCCAGGCTAGGGTTAAGGGCTGAAACCCTAACCCTAGCCATGGGTTTTCTTCAACGGTGATCGGCTGACGTTACTTCGGCCGATGACAAGCAACCTCTCGGTTGCTCGCCGACGGCGAATGCTCGATTGTCCCGGAAGTCCCCGCGGCAAGGCGCCCCCCTCCACTCAGACCTGGCGCGAGCGCCGGTATCCCTCGACGGTCGACCAGCCATCGACATCTGCGGCGACGGAGCTCCACCCCGATGGGGGATCTCTCGCTGGCGCTGATGGCGCGGCGGCGCCAGAGGTCCCGTGCTCGCCGCCGTCTCGCTCGCTCACTCGGATAGGAGAGAGAGTGGTGCGGGAGAAATGAACTAGGGTTCGCATGAACTGCGGCGTCGAGCGCTTTTATATCATCCGAAATCAACGCACAGCCATTGGATCAACGTCGGACGGCTCAGATCAGTCCAAGGCCTAAGTTTCTGTCAGATCATGACCATTGGATCTGGATCCAACGGTCCTCAGTGCCACCGGCCGCCTCTTCGCCTCAGCGGGCTCGGAGCCCATGCGGAGGCGTTTAATGGGCCGGTAGGCTGCCCTTTCTATTTTCCCGATTTTCTCAGAATGTTAGGTGGGTCAAGTTTAACCGTGGGCCAAATTAGCTTCTGGGCCGCACGTAAGGTTTTTTCTTTTATTTAAGCATTTCTGGAGCTGCGGGTTGGGCCATATTGATCAATGGGCTGAATTTAGGGTTTTAGGCCCAGTTAGCATTTTGAGCTTTTCTGATTTTCAGAATAAGTTTAAAATAGAAAAATTAATTCCAAAAATTAGATAAATAATTATAAAAATAGTAAAATAGATGGGAAAAATTTCAGAAAAATTTGTGTGCCTTTCTGATTGCATATATTCTATATTTTATGTTATTAATTGTCAATAAGAGGATTTCTCAGTTATTTAAATGCTATTAAGTGCTTTTTTAAGCAATTTTCATCAATTAAGAAATTAAGTTTTAGCTTCCGCTGTAATTAAGTGATAAATTAATTGAGTAACCAAAGTGAAATTTTGATTTATCAAAGTTTGAGTTTAAATTAAGTTATGTTATGTTTATAAGTGGTAATTTAAATGAGTAACCAACGTGAAAGTTTGAATTTGCCAATTAATTTTAAGTGTATTTATTTGAGTTTGTGCTTAAGTTTATATTTATGATTATTTAAGATTCATTGAGTAACCAACGTGAAAAATGATATGTTAAGTTAATTATGCATGGAATTTGAAAGTAACCAACGTGAAATTGAATTGCCATGATTGATTTAAGCTTCTTTTTAAGTTTATCATATTAAACTTTGTTATCATGCTAAGTTTTAATGTTTAAGGGCTTTTTGCTAAGTAACGAACGTGAAAAAGCAAAAGTGCCATTCTTAAGTCATGTTTCATCATAGGTTTTGTCATTAATCCTCAAATCTTTATTTTTTGAAGGATCAGGCTTGTCCTCAGCACTTAGCTATATCTCCGCAATTGAGACCCTCAATGGTCAAAATTACGGGGTATGGAAAGAGAGGCTCCAGATGGCTCTAGTAGTCTCTGACCTTGACTTTGCGATTACGTCGCCTCGACCCACTGAGCCACCTGTCCCCGTTGCTGAGACTGGGGAATCTGAGGAGTCTTTCGCTACGCGGAAGGCTAAGTACCTAAGCTTGAAGGATCAGTATGAGAAGGATCTCCCTAAGTGGGACACTTCCAACAGGAAGTGTCTCGTGATCATTAAGAGCACCATAGCTGACTCAATTAAGAGAGGAATCCCTGATTGTGAGACAGCCTCTGAGTACTTAGAGAGAGTCCAGAGTCAGTTCACTGGCTCTACTAAGGCAAGTGCAAGCACTCTCATGAGGAAAATTGTCACTGAGAAGTACTCTGGAGGTGGTGTGCGTGAGCACATCAATAAGATGAGTCACTATAACTCTAAGCTTAGGGAGCTAAACATTGTGATGCCAGATGAGATGCTCATTTACTTCATCCTAAGTTCTCTTCCTAAGGAGTTTGAGGCCTTTGTGGTCAATTATAACTCACTCCCTGAGACCTGGAACATTGATAAGATTGTTGCTATGTGCGTTCAGGAAGAGGAACGCATAAAGAGCTCTAAGAATGGTGATTACATCAATCTGGCTGACACTAGGGGTAAGGGAAAGGCAAAGAGATACTTTACCTCTCCCAAACCACCTTCCTTCAAGGCTTCAGGCTCCAGTTCAGCAAATAAGTTCAAAGGCAAGTCCTCTCTAAATAGGGACAAGGATAAGTGTCACTTCTGTGGCTCAGATGAGCATTTCCAGAAGGACTGTGTTGGATTCATTAAGTGGTGTGCTAAGAAAGGTAATGATATAATTACTTTTGTAAATGAGGCCTTATATGTGAATTATTCACGATCCACCTGGTGGATTGACTCAAGTGCCACTGTGCACATTTGCAATTCTATGCAGGCATTAAGTACGATGAGAACTATAAGAAGAAGGGAAAGAGTGATTAAGGTGGCAGATGGGCGTGAAGTCGAAGTCGAAGTCATTGGAGACTTATCTCTTAGATTACTTAGTGGTTTTGTACTTAGGCTAAATAATATTCTTTATGTCCCTTCATTAGAAAGGAACTTGATTTCAGTTTCGTGTTTGGATGATTCAGGATACATTTGTCATTTTGGTAATGATAAGTGTTGTATCAGTTATAATAATGAGATTATTGGTCTTGCCTTCCGACAAGACATGCTCTACTTATTGTCCACTCACGAGAATGTGTTAGCTATATTTGATGATCAAGTTTCATCTAAAAATGACTTAGGACGTAATAAACGCAAAAGAAGCGATTTAGATACTTCGTCGAAATTATGGCATTGTCGTTTATGCCATATTTTGAGGGGGGGGGGTCGAATGATTAGTATCTCAATCGATTCTTCCACACTTAGACTTTCCAGATTCTGAGGAATGCATTGATTACATTAAAGGACAATTCGCCAAGACTATTAAGAAAAACGCCAAACGTAGCACGAGTCTTAGAAATAATCCACGCAGATATTTGTGGACCTTTTCCCGTCATATCAGTAGATGGTTATGATTACTTCATAACATTTACAGATGACTTTAGTCATTATGTCTATATCTATCCAATCAAGGAGCGATCCAAAGAGTTGGATAAGTTTAAGATATTTAAGGCTGAAGTAGAAAATCAGCATGACGTTAAGATTAAAGTAGTAAGATCTGACCGTGGAGGTGAGTACTACGGTCGACACACCCCTTATGGCCCAGTCCCTGGACCTTTTGCGAGGTTTTTACAGGAAAATGGCATAGTAGCCCAGTATTCTACACCGGGCGAACCTCAGTAGAACGGTGTAGCGAAACGGTGAAACTGTACGCTTATGGACATGGTAAGAAGCATGTTAAGCTATTCTACACTGCCAATTAGTTTTTGTATGGATGCCTTAAAGACCACCATTCATGTACTTAACTGTGTTCCATCTAAGTCAGTACCTAAGACACCGTATGAGATGTGGACGGGACGTAAGCCCTCACTGAACTATCTACATGTGTGGGGATGTCCAGCTGAGGCTAAGATATTCAACCCGAACTTAAGCAAATTGGATTCTAGAACAATCAGTTGCTATTTCATTGGCTATCCTAAAAAGAGTAAGAGATTTAGGTCCTATTGTCCGGGTAGATACACTAAATTTATTGATACTATACATGACGTGTGTTTTAGAGTACACTATGATCAAGGGGAGCACCGTACGGCGTGAAGTAGATCTTGAAGAGGAGCGGATCAGTCTACCTGCTCTGGTGACTCAAGAACCTTATTTCACCCTACCTGCTATCGTTGTGCCACAGGTGCCTGCCACTAGTGACACGACGCCTGTTGTTGCACCTCTGTCGGCCACAACAAAAATAAGTGAGGTTCCACCTCCTCAGCCTGTTGAGGATATGGTCAAACAAAATGATGTTCAGCAACAGCCTCAACCCTCAGATGATGCACAAATAAGAAGATCACAAAGAGTAAGACGATTGGCAATTCCAAGTGATTATCAGTTATACTTAAGTGAAGAAATACATATTGAGGATGATCTCACCTCTTATGAAGATGCCATGAGTAGACCTCAGTCATCCAAATGGCATAAAGCCATGGAAGATGAAATAAGATCTATGAGTGCCAACAAAGTCTGGGACTTAGTAAAGATTCCTAAAAGAGCTAAAACAGTAGGCTATAAATGGGTCTACAAAATTAAGCGTGACTCCAAAGGGAAGATCAAAAAGTACAAGGCTAGGCTTGTGGCTAAGGGATTCGCGCAACGGGAAGGTATTGATTATAATGAGACCTTTTCTCCCATGTCGTCTGAGGATTCGTTTCGAATCATCATGGTATTAGTAGCACATTACGACTTGGAATTATATCAAATGGATGTAAAGACGGCGTTCCTCAATGGGGATCTTTATGAGAACGTCTACATGGCTCAATGCCTAAGAATCAGTATGAGGTTGATCAGATGAGAGGAATTCTGTATGCTTCTACTGTCGGAAGCTTAATGTATGCTCAAACATGTACGCGCCCTGACTTAGCTTTTGTGACTGGGATGCTTGGCAGATACCAAAGTAATCCAGGTTTAGACCACTGGAAAGCACTTAAGAAGGCTCTAAGATACATACAGGGTACTAAGAACCTCATGTTAAAGTATAGTAAGTCAGACCCATTAGAAATAGTGGGTTACTCAGATTCAGATTACGCGGGTTGTGTGGATACTAAGAAATCCACATCAGACTATATATTCACCCTCGCGAATGGAGCTATATCGTGGAGAAGTTCCAAACAAGTTATAAGTGCATCGTCCACAATGTATGTTGAGTTCATAGCTTGTTATGAGGTCACTGGGCAGGCATCATGTCTTAAGAAATTTATTCCCAGTCTAAGAGTGGTGGACAACATTCATAAACCACTTAAGTTGTACTGCGATAATGAGCCAGCAATGACATACTCTCACAACAACAAGTCGAGTGGTGCTGTCAAACACATCGATATTAAGTATTATGTTGTAAAAGAGAGAATCTAGGATAATTCAATTATTCTCGAGCATATAAGAACTAATCAAATGCTTGCGGATCCGCTAAACAAGGGTCTCCCTCCCAATGTGTTCAGAGAACACGTAGCCGACATGGTATTAGGGGAGAGCCTGTGAAACAAGTCCTGAATACTAAGGAGATACCTAAGCATAAGGTTATTTCTAATTGTGAGACATATTGTGGTCTTCGAGTCGAACAGTACGTAAATGGCTGGTTCTGATGCGTCGTGCTCCTTATGTCAAAGTAAGAAGAAATATACATAAGTTTAGTAGTTAAGAATAAGAATAAGCTAAGTAAATAAGAAATAAGTTGTCCCGAGATCAAGAGGGAGAATGTTGGGTTGATCCCGGATCAACCGAGACTCCCATTAGAAATGGGCGTGAGGGGCAACAACCCCACGCCTGACTCAGTCCTCCCCAACAGAATCAGACGTGGGGTTGTTACCCACGCTGAGTTAGACACGCCCAAGTAACTGGGGCAAGATGGACTCGATCCATAGGCCCCTATCTCTCTCGTGCGCCCTATAAGTACAGGGGGCCCTCAGGGTCTTGCGCACCTTTGTTGCACACACGTCCCCGAGGCCCCAGCCTAACCAAAACAACTTTTGATCGTTGCCGCCATCGTTTGGGAAGCCACCGCCGCCTGTCGTCGCCGACCACCACTTGAGCCCAATGGCGTCAAGTGCTCCCTCGGAAGGTAAACACCTCCTCTCACTTCTATCCCCTAATCTTAGTCTATAGACCAATTGCTAGATTGATTGATTGTTTAGTCGGCTAGGAGCCTTGTTCATATTGATTAAACCCTAAGACTCTCCGGTTAGATGTTGATGGCATTGATCCTAAGGGTAATTAGAATTAACAGTGTCATGCATAACTTGTGCTCTCTCACCATCTTACTTGATAAATCTCCCTTTCCTCTTCCTTATAATCTTTGAAGTGGCTGCTTCTATGTCAGGTTCACAACAAACTTTTCATCCCTTCCGATGGATTTAGAGCAAACAGAAGAGGTTCTCATTACAACAGCGCACTGTGAATCTTTGGGTTTAATTATTTACTGGCTTTGCTCCACTAGTCCTATTGAACAATCATGAGCTGCAACAAAAATCTTAAAACTTGAGCCTGCCTCTAATAACTCACATAATTTCCTGATTGTGCAATCATACCATTTCTCATGAAAAATATTGTCCACATTATGCAAGAAATCAACTTGATGTGTACTAACAGTATGATGATCTTTCCATTAAGCGTGCCTCTCAGACACACCTTACAGATTTTTGAACCGATATGTGTATTCAAAGACATCATCAAGCAGATAGATGTCATAGTTTTGATAACTGCTCTGGCTAGCTGAATGCGCTGTTTCTGTCCACTACTGAGATTAATTCCTCGCTCCCATATTGCAGCCTGATTTTTAATTTCCATCATTTCCAAATCCGGCAAGACCTTACGACCTCTTTGTACCTCTCAGCATCCTAATTGTGCCGGAAACATTCTCCGTCTCTCCCATGATGCAGGACAGCAACGATGCTTTGCTGGGGAACTGGGACTGGTACTCTAGGTTGCGCTTGTTGGCGATAACCATGACTACTGTGACAACCGCTATGGTGATGACCGCGATGAGCACGGCGAGGCCGGGATGTAGAGCAGGGCGAGCACAACGGAGATCTGCAGAGGCATCAGCCACAGGTTGTGAAGCTTGTACCCGATGTTGGCCACAGAGAACAGTGTTAAAAATCAGCACAGTTGGTTTTCGCCCTGGGCAAACATATCATCAAATACCTTGGCTCCGTTCTTGACCCAGGCAATCCTGCACCATTCAGAGATCATTTTGGCAATTGCCCTTGTCGGTTGCGATGCCACAGCATTCCAGCATCTCGCGCATCACCTCCTAGCCCTGCCTGGACACGGCGCGGCCGCAGAACATCGCGATGACATGATGTAGGCGACGGAGTCGACGCGGCACATGGCGACGCAAACCGAGCGCGTGCACGGCATGCCGATTGCGCAAAGACGGACCAGAGCTTGGATCGGCGACGGCCTGCGTCGGCGACGAGGGCGATGGCTGGGCGGATTGGAGTGGGGAAAACCACTGGAGCGCGACACCAGGGACTGCACGGCGAGCAGCTGAGCCGTGCGCAGAGGAGGGAGTGGCCTGGGGCACAGCAGTGTAGACAGTGAGCTGGAAACGCGGCAGCACGGTGCGGCGGCGAGTGGACCGGGGGTGCACCGACGCTCGGTCTGGAGTGCGCTGGAGCTGGGCGGCTGGGACCGCAGGAAGGCGCAGCCCTGTGCGCGCTGGCGAGCAGCAGCTAGTGCGTGGCGCTGAGGTGGGCGGACCGGCAGCAGAATAGCGGTGCGGGCGCGAAACGCGCGGGCGCTGGTGTAACACCCAAATTTTCGAAAATTTAAAAACAAAAGAAATATGCTAAGGATGCATCATGTATGTTTGGATTTGAGTGAAAATTCAATTTCAAAATGCGCTAGAATTCGTTTGAATTTGAAAAACAATTCAAATTTGGCAAAAGAATGAAAAAGGAAAAAAGAAAACAAAAAGAAAAAGAAAAGAAAAACCCACCCTGGGCCTTAACCCCGCCCCAGCCCACTTTCCTCCCTCCCCTTCCCTTTTCTCCCCGCCGGCCCAAGGCCCAGCCGCGCCTCCCTCTCCCTTTCCCCTCTCTCTGCACGCTGGGGCCTGCCGGTCAGCGCCCCCTCTCCCCTTTCCTTCTTCCTCCCTGCGCCCGCGGCCGACACCGCCGCGATTCCCGCCCCGGTTCAAAATCCCGACAAGGAATTCCCCATCCATAATGGCCCTGTCGCCTTCCTTCCCCGTGCGATCTCTTTCCCCTTCTCTCCGCCCCCGATTCCCCTACAAATACCTGCCGGCAACCCCCATTTTTCCCTTCCCCGAAGCTCCAAACCCTAGCCGCCGTGCCAAGGTATGTCGCCGGCGTTCCCGTCGATTCACCCGCATTCTCTCCCTCCCTCTTGGCTCACCGTGTTCCCCGTGCCTCCAGGAACTCGCCGGACATTTTCTTTCGGAGGATTGGCCGTCGCTTCGCCGGATTCACCGAAGACCGACGACCTCCGCCGCCGTTCACCGTCGCCGACGACTTTCCGGCCACAATCCGGGCTCTGTGACCCCTCGGTGAGATTCCCCTTTCCCCTCTCTCTCTTTTCCCTCGTTGCAGTGTAGCCTAGGGTGCCGATTTGGCCATTCCGGCCAACTCCGGTGACCCCGACGCCGTGCGCCGCCGGGCCGGCGCGCGCGCGCCGCCTCTGTCGCCCTCGGGGCGACGTGGCCTCATCTCGGCCGGCCAACCGGGCCGACGGCCGAGATTAGAAGGGAAGTACCCCTTCGGCCATTTTAAATCTGGGCCGCCCACTTTAGATCCAACGGCCCAGACTCAACCCAGTTCAAACTGATGGCCCTTTTGCACGTAGCCCCCTGCACATATTTTCAGTAATTGCAGATAGGTCCTGGATTTTAGGGAATAGCCCCTGGACTTTTATTAAATTGTGTCAGCACTGTTAAATTGATTAAATAAATCATTTTAACCACTGTTTTCACCAGAAAATATATTTTTAACATCTGTAAATTATGATAAACCCCCTAGTAATGTTATAAAATATTTTCAAGCCTCTGATCATGTCTGTTTTGCACAAAAACCCATGCATTCATGTTTATTTACATAAAATCATAGAATTTACCCTCTCTTTTGCATAAATTAATTAGGGAAATTACTTGGCCTTTATTTATTAATTTGTTTACATTAAAGTAATTTATTTAATATTGTTGTGGACCACTTCATTACTTTATTATTCAAATTTAGCTAAGGAAAATTGTAGCAAACCCATGCAATGCTCTAAAATAAAGATAAAAACCATAAATTGTCAATCAACCCCACCTCAACCCTAAAAACCAAATCTCCACCCACACCTCTAATTAAAACTTCAACTAAGGACATTGTGTTAGCAACGGAATTGCGTAGGTTTTCTTTTGTGTTTACTTGTTTGTGGTGTGCCCTACTTTCTTGTCTCTTATTGTGTGTTACTACTTTCCGTTCCGCATGCGATGGCGTATTTAGAGTCGGTTCCCGAGCCGACCTACAACCTTCAGGACTACCACTTCACCGACCCACCCTCCGAAGAAGGCAAGTTCCTTGATCATTTTGCACCTGTTTTATTAAGTTTTAGTTAGCTGCATGTTTAATAAATTGAATCCTATTTACTGTACCCTTCCATATAATTCCTTGTCCCCGGGTTGGCTTGGGTAGATGTTATTATTTCTTTACGCTTAGCCATGCTTAGTCTTTGGGAGGGAAACATCTCTACATTACATGTTCTATCATTAATTATTGTGATTTATTTGTTGAGATATGATGAATTGAATTGTAGTGGATAGGAATCCGGCGGGTTGGTTTTGCTTGGTATGGTGCAGTACGCACGAGACCCGGGTTTTGGGGTATGAACCTTGCCGGATTCTAAGGACCGGTTTATGGAGAAAGCCACTAAGCCTTATAGTATCGCCACAAGACTGAGTATGGGGCAGCTTGGTCAATTAATTAGGCCTCTCCCGACGTAGTATTAGTGGTTGGATAGTGCGGGGAATTGGTTCAGGGTGTACTGCCTTGGGATCCGCATGGCTCAAGAGGGGGCAACTGGGGTGTTGAGTCGTGGTGTAACGGCTCACACTTTTGTACAGGGGTGAAACCTCAGAGGGCTAGTACGCGTCGGGAGAATCCTTTGTAAAGACCTCGTAGTGATCTCCTGGCCCCACACCAAAGGAAGTGTGCAATGTGGTTCGCGACCACGGGCATCAGGGAGGTTTTCCTTAGTCCACCTGGCAACAGGGGATGAAATCACGGCTTGTGGGTAAAGGGTACATTCTCTGCAGAGATTTGGAAACTGTCATGACAGCCGTGCTCACGGACAAGAGCGGCTTGGTGTCCAATTCATAATTAGCCAATGTCTGGGAATGGTGGTTTGGATTGGATTGGTTGGTTGGGACTTGGATTACAAATGGGACTATGGTTGGGTTCATACACTTAGAAGTAGGTGCTAATGAAAGCTAAGGATAGGATGTAATGCTATAGTGCTTAACCCAAATTTGGCCTTCCTTTCTAAATACCCTCATGTCATCTCTTTCCCCACTTGCTGAGTACCGTTGGTACTCAAACTTGCTTGTTGCTTATCTTTCCTCAGTCTACAATGGAGAAGAGGTGGAGAATGAAGACTTCTTCGCTGATCCGGAGGAGACGTTCTAGGCTGGCCAAACCCCCGGGCAACGCCTGTGCATGGAGCCACCCTAGTTTACTTTTACCGCTGTTTTGCTCTGTAATCCTATTTTAGACCTACAGGTCATTATTGTAAGACATTTATGTACTCGAACATGACTTGTAATAAATGATATTACACTTTCGTCTACACATGTATGATGTGAATCGATCCTGGCATACATGTGGAAGCCATCCGGTTGTCTTGTTGGGACCGGGTGTGACAAAGTGGTATCAGAGCCGTGTTGCCCGTAGGACGCAAGCCTAGTTAGAAAGTAATGACTTAGGACCCTATTATATTCTAAAAAGTAATTTATAAAATTGCTTTGTACTTCCTACCTTGTCTACTTGTTTTATTTACTCCTTTATTTATATGTTTTGTTACTGACACTCTCCTGTTTTCAAAATTTGTAGATGGCCCGCACCAAGACGACCCCCCGTAAGTCGACCGGTGGACTTGTGCCCCCGCGTAGGCTGGTCGGTCGCTCTCCAGCCGTCGACCCCCGTCACCGCGTGGTGATCCATTATGACGGCAGGGCCGCAGGACGACTGCGACTCCGCCTTCGGGCCATACTCCGCGAGGCTGGTTACCTTCACCACAGCCTCTCGCTCTCCTACCACACCACTGGAGTGCAGCGCCCCGGCAGGACGGAGTAGAGCTGCAAGATCTACATTTACTATGGTGATGAGCTGGTGAAGACCCACAGCAGTCCTGCCTGGAGGAGCTCCCGCCGATGCGCGGAGCAGGACGCTAGCTGGGAAGCAGCCACTTTTTGGAGCCACGCCCGCCGTTTCCGTCTGGAGGACACGGTGCACGCCTTTGTTCCGCAGCGTCCCAGTGGCACTGCAGGCTTTGTCTCCAGGCACGTGGAGAGACCCCTGGACCTCCCGCAGTCTCGCCAGACTGTTGGCGACGTGACCGAGCTCAGTGCCCGACTTCAGAGGGCGCAGCAGGAGATTCAGGATGGACGTGACCTCGCCCTGCGCCACGAGGCAGTGATCAGGAGGTATCGTCGGATCACCGACGAGGACCCTGACGACTACGCGTCCGACACCTCGACGTGGACCCCGAACTCTCCAGACCGCTGTGGCGGCCAGCATGAGTCGTCTTCTGAGGAGTCCTCTGACGAGGAGCCTTCCAGTGTGGCGTATGCTGCACCCCCACCGCCTGCTGCCTCCCCACCTCAGGACCCCGAGGACCCCGCGGACGATGACGACGACGACGACGACGACGACGACGACGAGGACCCGGAGGAGTTCCCGCTTGACGACGAGTAGTCCTCGACCTTTGCCACGACTCAAGGATAGGCACACCCTCATTAGTTAAATAAGAGCGACGTAGACGTACTTGTGTGACCTTGAGTTGTGTTATTTCTCTTTATGATTTTTGTCTTGGTGTGTCGTGTGAGTTGTGGAACGCCTTGGCGACTTGTCCACAACCGCACCTTTTTGATACTTCTCTAATTAGTGAGCTTTTAATAAAGAATTTTCATTTATATGCATGTTTGCTGTGATTGTTGCATATAGTAAGGGTATCGCATAGTAGTCTTCCACTAGTTATAGTAGAATCTAAGACTCTACTCTCTTCGTACTCAGATGGCAGGCAGGGGAAGAGGCCGTGGTCATGGCCGTGGTATGCCCCTTGGTGATGATGAAGCTAGATTCCAGCTACCGCAAGGGAATGGGAGAGGTGCCCGTGGAGCACCTGCGATGAATCATATGCAGCAGATGATGGCCATGCAGATGCAAATGATGCAGAATTTAACACAAGTGCTGGCCAACATGCAGCAAGCCCAGCAAGCCCCTCCACCCCCACCAAATCAGCCCCACCCACAGCCAGCACCAGGACCCCGATCCCGCATGAGAGACTTCCTCAACACCCATCCACCGACCTTTGCTACTGCTAGTGAGCCCATGGAGGCCGACGATTGGCTGAGAACTATTGAGGGCAAGCTGAGAATTGTCCAATGTGAAGGACGAGAGAAGGTGCTGTTAGCCTCGCACCAACTTCAGGGACCTGCAGCCGATTGGTGGACTGCCTTCATTGAAGCCCATCAGGACCCGGATAATATCACATGGGACGAGTTCAAGAATTACTTTCGCAGTCATTTCGTACCCGAAGGAGAGATCCAGGCGAGACGTGAAGAATTTCTCATGCTAAAGCAAGGCCGCATGAGTGTGCGAGAGTATCTGAACAAATTCACACAATTGTCCCGCTATGCACCGGAAGATGTGGACACGGACTCGAAGAAACAGTTTCGATTTAAGAAGGGGCTTGACAAGGAGCTGAAGTTCGCCATGGTCTCCAGTGACTACAGTAGTTTCCATAAGTTGGTGGACAAGGCCTTTGAAGTGGAAAGGACCAAGAAGGAGCTAGACGATGATGATAGAAAAAGGAAGATGGCTCAAGCACACGGTTCTAGGAGTAATGTTCGACCTCGCTATGCTCCTCAGTCTGCGGCACCGATGGCTCGTCCTGTGAACCCTTACCCAGGACAAAGGTACCCAAACTCCTCCTACAGACCACCCGCACCATACAACCCGCCGATGTGCCAACCACCACAGCCTCCACGCCAGTCCATGCAACCACCCCGCCCAACAGCTCCAGCACCCCGCCCTAATGGTCAACCGCAGCAGAACCCTCAGGGAGGTAATAAAGCTCAAGGTAACAACGCAGCCGTGCAGTGCTATAACTGTGGTGAGATGGGACATTTCGCCAGCCGTTGCCCGAAGAAGCAGCTGTAGCAACCCACACGTGGGAGAGTCAACCACGTGGCACTTGAGGAGGCACACAATGCACCAGATGTGGTTGTTGGTACGTTCCCTGCCGACTCTCATCTAGCTACAGTGTTGTTTGATTCTGGTGCTACGCATTCGTTCATATCTAAGGAATTCATAAGGAGGCATGACATGGTAGTGCATTTAATGACTCACCAACTTATAGTTCACTCCCCTGGGGGAGAAATGATAACCCGGCAAGTATGCCCTAATGTAAGGCTAGACATAAGGGGGGTAGTTTTCCCATCAAACCTGATTGTTCTGGAATCTCAGGGGCTAGATATTATCCTGGGGATGGACTGGTTGACAAAGTACAATGGGGTGATCCACTGCGCCACAAGAACAGTCTCCTTGACCCACCCCGATGGTACTAAGGTAGAGTTCTCTCCAGATCAAGCTCCAACACAGAGGATCAGGCTAAATCAAACTGAGGTCACCGAAGAGATCCGTGTTGTCAGTGATTTCCCAGACTGTTCGCCGAAGAGTTACCGGGTATGCCCCCTGACCGTGAAATTGAATTTATCATTGACCTAGTGCCTGGAACGGCCCCGATATATAAGAGGCCATATAGAATGGACGCTAACCAGTTAGCCGAGCTAAAGGATCACATCAACGAGTTGTTGGAGAAAGGATACATTCGCCCTAGTTCATCGCCTTGGGGTGCTCCTGTCATTTTCGTGCCTAAGAAGGATGGCACTCAAAGGTTGTGTGTGGATTATCGTGCATTGAATGCAGTGACCATCAAGAATAAGTATCCACTGCCAAGGATCGAAGATTTGTTTGATCAGCTGCGGGGAGCATGTGTATTCTCTAAGATCGACCTTCGTTCGGGTTATCACCAGTTGAAGATTCGACCCTCGGACATTCCCAAGACTGCATTCGTCTCCCGCGATATGGTCTTTATGAGTATACTGTTATGTCTTTCGGGTTGACTAATGCTCCAGCTTACTTCATGTACCTCATGAACAAAGTGTTTATGGAGTACCTGGATAAATTCGTGGTCGTATTCATTGACGATATCCTGATATTCTCCAAGAGTAAAGAAGAGCATGAGGAACACCTGAGGTTGGCACTAAAGAAACTTAGAGAACACCAACTGTATGCTAAATTCAGTAAGTGTGAGTTTTGGTTGAAGCGGGTATCATTCTTGGGACATGTCATATCTGAAGGAGGGATATCCGTAGATCCTGGTAAAGTGGCAGATGTTCTCAAGTGGGAGACGCCGGAGAATGTGGGACACATCAGAAGCTTTCTGGGAATGGCTGGTTATTATCGACGATTTATTGAGGGGTTTTCAAAGATCTCTCGGCCACTAACCAAGCTACTCGAGAAGGGAGCTACATTCAAGTGGACACCGGAATGTGAAGCAAGCTTTGTCGAATTGAAGAAGAGGTTGACCACTGCCCCAGTGCTGGTCATGCCAGATATGCAAAAGGAGTTCTCGGTCTATTGTGATGCTTCCAGACAGGGACTGGGATGTGTGTTGATGCAAGCAGGACATGTGGTGGCTTACGCCTCGAGACAACTCAAGAAGCATGAGAAGAATTATCCGACCCATGATCTGGAATTAGCAGCTGCGGTTCACGCATTGAAGATATGGAGACACTACCTGATCGGCAAAAGAACAGAGATCTACACCGACCACAAAAGCTTGAAGTACATATTCACTCAACCAGACCTTAACCTTCGCCAACGAAGGTGGTTAGAGCTCATTAATGACTTCGATGTCGGGATCAACTATCACCCTGGAAAGGCGAATGTGGTCGCAGATGCTTTGAGTAGGAAAACCCAGTGTAACAGCATGACGATCCCGGCTTATCAACCGCAGCTATGTGAAGAGTTTGCAAGATTAAATCTGTGCCTAGTGTCCAATACCGATGCAGTAGTTATGGAAGTGGACTCCACGTTGGAACAAGACAGCAGAGAAGGCCAAAAGGAGGATAAGAAAATCCAAAAACTTAAGAAGCTGATGAAGGCTGGAAAAGCTCCGGATTTCAGGGAAGATGAACATGGAACCCTGTGGTTGGGGAAGAGGATATGCGTGCCGAATGTTAAGGGGATCCGAGAGTTGATATTGAGAGAAGCCCACGACTCGTACTACTCTATCCATCCTGGGAGTACCAAGATGTACCAAGACCTTAAGGATAGATACTGGTGGCTTGGTATGAAGCGTGATGTGGCCGAATACGTGGCTTTGTGTGACACGTGTCAGTTGGTTAAGGCGGAACATCAGAGACCTGCTGGACTAATTCAACCACTCAAGATACCCGAGTGGAAATGGGAAGAGATAAGTATGGACTTTATCGTGGGATTGCCGAGGACACAGTCAGGATACGACTCCATATGGGTTGTTGTGGATCGGTTGACCAAGGTCGCTCACTTCATTCCGGTCAAGGAAAATTACAATGGTTCGCGGTTGGCAGAATTATACATGGCAAGAATTGTATGTTTACACGGTGTTCCAAAGAAAATAGTGTCTGATCGAGGTACCCAGTTCACCTCAAGGTTCTGACAGAAGCTACATGAGTCAATGGACACTCGTCTGAACTTCAGCTCAGCGTATCACCCGCAAACAGATGGTCAGACAGAACGCACCAATCAAATCTTGGAGGATATGTTGCGAGCATGTGCCTTGAAGAATAGTAAGAGTTGGGACAAAAAATTGCCTTACGCGGAATTCTCTTATAACAACAGCTACCAAGCTAGTCTCAAGATGTCCCCGTTCGAGGCACTTTATGGGCGAAAATGCAGAACACCCTTATTTTGGAATCAGACTGGGAAGGTCAAGTGTTTGGACCGGAGATACTCCGAGAAGCCGAACGACAAGTACAAGAGATCCGAAATAATTTGAAAACGGCGCAGTCAAGACAGAAGAGTTACGCAGATGCTCGACGTCGTGACCTAACTTTTGAGGTCGGAGACTTTGTGTATCTCAAAGTATCATGAGTGAGAGGTCTAAGACGGTTCAAAGTAAAGGGAAAACTAGCACCCCGTTATATTGGTCCGTTAAAGATATTGGAGAGAAGAGGAGAAGTGGCCTACCGTCTCGAGCTACCTTCTCAACTGTCGGATGTGCATGATGTGTTTCACGTGTCGCAACTAAAGAAATGCTTAAGAGTACCAGAGGAACAGTTACCCATGGAAGCTGTGGATTTGCAAGAGGATCTGTCCTACGCAGAACGGCCAGTCAGGATTCTAGAAACATCAGAACGTGTCATGAGAAACAAGACGATTCGCATGTGCAAAGTGCAGTGGAAACATCACTCGGAGGCAGAAGCAACATGGGAGAGAGAAGAAGACCTCAAGGCCGAGTTTCCCGATCTCTTCTCTTAGGACGTCCGAATCTCGGGGCGAGATTCCTTTTAAGGGGGTAGAGTTGTAACACCCAAATTTTCGAAAATTTAAAAACAAAAGAAATATGCTAGGGATGCATCATGTATGTTTGCATTTGAGTGAAAATTCAATTTCAAAATGCGCTAGAATTCGTTTGAATTTGAAAAACAATTCAAATTTGGCAAAAGAATGAAAAAGGAAAAAGAAAACAAAAAGAAAAAGAAAAGAAAAACCCACCCTGGGCCTTAACCCCGCCCCAGCCCACTTTCCCCCCCTCCCCTTCCCTTTTCTCCCCGCCGGCCCAAGGCCCAGTCGCGCCTCCCTCTCCCTTTCCCCTCTCTCTGCACGCTGGGGCCCGCCGGTCAGCGCCCCCTCTCCCCTTTCCTTCTTCCTCCCTGCGCCCGCGGCCGACACCGCCGCGATTCCCGCCCCGGTTCAAAATCCCGACAAGGAATTCCCCATCCATAATGGCCCTGTCGCCTTCCTTCCCCGTGCGATCTCTTTCCCCTTCTCTCCGCCCCCGATTCCCCTACAAATACCTGCCGGCAACCCCCATTTTTCCCTTCCCCGAAGCTCCAAACCCTAGCCGCCGTGCCAAGGTATGTCGCCGGCGTTCCCGTCGATTCACCCGCATTCTCTCCCTCCCTCTTGGCTCACCGTGTTCCCCGTGCCTCCAGGAACTCGCCGGACATTTTCTTTCGGAGGATTGGCCGTCGCTTCGCCGGATTCACCGAAGACCGACGACCTCCGCCGCCGTTCACCGTCGCCGACGACTTTCCGGCCACAATCCGGGCTCTGTGACCCCTCGGTGAGCTTCCCCTTTCCCCTCTCTCTCTTTTCCCTCGTTGCAGTGTAGCCTAGGGTGCCGATTTGGCCATTCCGGCCAACTCCGGTGACCCCGCCGCCGTGCGCCGCCGGGCCGGCGCGCGCGCGCCGCCTCTGTCGCCCTCGGGGCGACGTGGCCTCATCTCGGCCGGCCAACCGGGCCGACGGCCGAGATTAGAAGGGAAGTACCCCTTCGGCCATTTTAAATCTGGGCCGCCCACTTTAGATCCAACGGTCCAGATTCAACCCAGTTCAAACTGATGGCCCTTTTGCACGTAGCCCCCTGCACATATTTTCAGTAATTGCAGATAGGTCCTGGATTTTAGGGAATAGCCCCTGGACTTTTATTAAATTGTGTCAGCACTGTTAAATTGATTAAATAAATCATTTTAACCCCTTTTTTCACCAGAAAATATATTTTTAACATCTGTAAATTATGATAAACCCCCTAGTAATGTTATAAAATATTTTCAAGCCTCTGATCATGTCTGTTTTGCACAAAAACCCATGCATTCATGTTTATTTACATAAAATCATAGAATTTACCCTCTCTTTTGCATAAATTAATTAGGGAAATTACTTGGCCTTTATTTATTAATTTGTTTACATTAAAGTAATTTATTTAATATTGTTGTGGACCACTTCATTACTTTATTATTCAAATTTAGCTAAGGAAAATTGTAGCAAACCCATGCAATGCTCTAAAATAAAGATAAAAACCATAAATTGTCAATCAACCCCACCTCAACCCTAAAAACCAAATCTCCACCCACACCTCTAATTAAAACTTCAACTAAGGACATTGTGTTAGCAACGGAATTGCGTAGGTTTTCTTTTGTGTTTACTTGTTTGTGGTGTGCCCTACTTTCTTGTCTCTTATTGTGTGTTACTACTTTCCGTTCCGCATGCGATGGCGTATTTAGAGTCGGTTCCCGAGCCGACCTACAACCTTCAGGACTACCACTTCACCGACCCACCCTCCGAAGAAGGCAAGTTCCTTGATCATTTTGCACCTGTTTTATTAAGTTTTAGTTAGCTGCATGTTTAATAAATTGAATCCTATTTACTGTACCCTTCCATATAATTCCTTGTCCCCGGGTTGGCTTGGGTAGATGTTATTATTTCTTTACGCTTAGCCATGCTTAGTCTTTGGGAGGGAAACATCTCTACATTACATGTTCTATCATTAATTATTGTGATTTATTTGTTGAGATATGATGAATTGAATTGTAGTGGATAGGAATCCGGCGGGTTGGTTTTGCTTGGTATGGTGCAGTACGCACGAGACCCGGGTTTTGGGGTATGAACCTTGCCGGATTCTAAGGACCGGTTTATGGAGAAAGCCACTAAGCCTTATAGTATCGCCACAAGACTGAGTATGGGGCAGCTTGGTCAATTAATTAGGCCTCTCCCGACGTAGTATTAGTGGTTGGATAGTGCGGGGAATTGGTTCAGGGTGTACTGCATTGGGATCCGCATGGCTCAAGAGGGGGCAACTGGGGTGTTGAGTCGTGGTGTAACGGCTCACACTTTTGTACAGGGGTGAAACCTCAGAGGGCTAGTACGCGTCGAGAGAATCCTTTGTAAAGACCTCGTAGTGATCTCTTGGCCTCACACCAAAGGAAGTGTGCAATGTGGTTCGCGACCACGGGCATCAGGGAGGTTTTCCTTAGTCCACCTGGCAACAGGGGATGAAATCACGGCTTGTGGGTAAAGGGTACATTCTCTGCAGAGATTTGGAAACTGTCATGACAGCCGTGCTCACGGACAAGAGCGGCTTGGTGTCCAATTCATAATTAGCCAATGTCTGGGAATGGTGGTTTGGATTGGATTGGTTGGTTGGGACTTGGATTACAAATGGGACTATGGTTGGGTTCATACACTTAGAAGTAGGTGCTAATGAAAGCTAAGGATAGGATGTAATGCTATAGTGCTTAACCCAAATTTGGCCTTCCTTTCTAAATACCCTCATGTCATCTCTTTCCCCACTTGCTGAGTACCGTTGGTACTCAAACTTGCTTGTTGCTTATCTTTCCTCAGTCTACAATGGAGAAGAGGTGGAGAATGAAGACTTCTTCGCTGATCCGGAGGAGACGTTCTAGGCTGGCGAAACCCCCGGGCAACGCCTGTGCATGGAGCCACCCTAGTTTACTTTTACCGCTGTTTTGCTCTGTAATCCTATTTTAGACCTACGGGTCATTATTGTAAGACATTTATGTACTCGAACATGACTTGTAATAAATGATATTACACTTTCGTCTACACATGTATGATGTGAATCGATCCTGGCATACATGTGGAAGCCATCCGGTTGTCTTGTTGGGACCGGGTGTGACAGCTGGCGAGGGGTGGCCGGCGAGCAGCAGCAGGCAGGCCATGGCGCAGCGCGGCAGGAGAGGGCGACGCGTGGCCGAGGCGCACGTGGGAGCGGACGGCGCGCGCCAAGGCGCAGGCGAGGACACGGCCATCCGGAGGCCAGGGGCGTGCGGACAGGGTGCCAGCGCAAGGCGGCGGCAGCGGCGACGAGCGCTGCGCTCGGCCGTGGGTGCGCTGGTGGGGCGAGGCCAAGTCGCCGCTGAAGCAAGGGCCGGCGAGCGAGCTCGGCGTTGGGCGGCAAGAGCCGGAGGCGTGCTGCGCGCTAGCCGCGGTGGAGCAGGACCTGGGCGGCAGGTCGGAGCTGGGCTCGAACTGCGGCCGTGAACGAGCTGGGGCGCGGGCAAGGCCGCGCGGGTGCCAGAAACTTAAGAGGATGCTGAAAAATTAGAGGTAAAATTTATGAAAATTGTGCTGTAAAATTAGATGATGCTGAAAGTATAGAGAAAGTTGGTGAAAATCTATGAGACCCATACTTTAAAGTAAGTTTTTAGAGTATACGAGTGTGGATAGCTTAAGCCGGAAGCCATGGCGTATGGGAGCAGATGAAGTTACAGTGTTGTTTCATTTTCACTCCCGATAGGAACAAGCAAAGAAGATGGATAGGGGCGACGGAAAGCGGTCAAGTCATGAGGTACCGTGCGCTGGAAGACAAACGACACGTACGTGTTGATAAGGTTGACTGTGAGGCCTGCTGACAGGGGGGCCTCACCTGTCATAAAATTCCTCAGCTGCCGATTTGAATATTTAATTTAACCTAGCAAATGATGTATGAAAATCATCAAAATTTGAATGCTGGCTAACTTGAATATGATGAACATAATGGTGCAGTCCAATTTGCAATTTGGCTGAACAAACTTTAAATATGACTTGCATTAATTAATTACTCTCTTTTGCACCATTTTTCTAACTCCGATTTTTATTTATTTGAGCTGTACGATTTAGTGTAGCATCTTCTTATTTTAAATTTCAGTTTTGTATGATTTATTGTTACTTTGTGACCCAAAGTTATAAAATTGTTCACAAGACCGATAATTAATATAGTTAATATTTTTAATGACTTTAACTGTATTTCTAGTCTAAACTACATTCATCACTTAATTTGAACCTGAAATCACGTTATATGTGTCGATTTACAGTGTAGTTCAAGGATGGAATTTTTCTGATTTCTAACTTTCTGCTCTTGATTTGCATATCTCGGAATGAGATTTTACATATACTCATTGCAAAGGCACGACCCATACATTCAACTTCAATCCGACGACATCTACGTACAGAAAAGAAGAGCTAAATCAAAGAAATTTGAAGCCACTGATAGTCAAGATATAAAGAGGTAAAAAAATAGTAAGGAGCAGGAGAGGAGGAGACGACTAAACCTTTGTTTTAAGGGCCACTAATAATCAACGCAAGATTTTTAAAAGGACACCTCCAAAGAGTGAAAGATTAGGGCAAGAACAGGGCCGATCTGGCAGCCACTTGGTCTGCCTTAGTTGGGAGATCGTATAAGGGCAAACGAAATCGAGACAAACCTTTGTAATGAGCGTCTCTCTATAGAGGGAATGGGAGACACGCACCTTTCCATAATAAATGGAGACAGTCTCCATGGAAACACCGTCTCCTTTTCTTTCATAATAGGAGTCGAGCTTTAGGAAGGATCATCTCCCTTTTGTAAGAGAAGCAGGCGCGTCTCGGATACTTACTTAACTAAGACACTCCTTAAAGTAGACCGTCTCTTTCAACCCTCAATCGAGCGAGCTCTGATCCTCGCCGATGCGGGTTCGTCTCGTTTTTTCTGATCGAAGACGGACGTCTTTGCGCTCGTCTCCGATCTTTATCTCCTATTTGAGGTTCTTACGTAGTGACAATTGAAGGAACATTTGGACAAGAGATTTATTCGTCCAAGTTCATCACCTTGAGGTTGCTCCACTTTATTTGTGAAGAAGAAGGACAAGACATGAGACCATGCGTCGATTATCATTAACTGAATGTTGTAACCACGAGGAATAAGTATCCACTACCATGCATCGATATCCTATTCAATTAATTAAAGGGTGCCAAAGTATTCTTGAAGATGGATCTTCGGTCGGGTTATCATCAAATTAAGATTCGACCAAAAGATATCCCGAAGATGGCATTCTCGACTAGATACAAACTTTATGAGTATCTAGTCATGTTATTCGGTCTTAACAATGCTCCAACGCGCTTCATGTATTTAATGATTTATGCCAAAGTTGGATAAGTTCGTCGTGGTTTTCATGGACTATATCCTGGCATACTTAAATTCGGAGGAGGAACATGTTGAACATCATCATATTGTGCTCCAACGATTGCGTGATCATAAGATATATGCCAAATTCAGCAAGTGTGAGTTTTGCATCAGCAAGGTACCATTCTTAGGGCATATTATTTCAGTGGAAGGCATAGCAGTTGATCCGAGCAAAGTGGTGCAGGTTCTGAAATAGAAATCGCCCACCTCTGTCCATGAAGTTCGTAGCTTCGCCCACCTCTGTCCATGAAGTTCGTAGCTTCTTGGGTTTAGCAGATTACTATCAGAGATTCATTCCAAGTTTCTCCAAAGTTCCTAAACCTATGAAGGAATTATTGAAGAAGGTCGAAATATATATATATACTGAAACATGTGAAGAAGCATTCCATGTTCCGATGAAACATCTCACAATGGCACCAGTTTTAACTCAATTGAGTACCACCAATCTGTTTGATGTATATTGCAATGCAGCATGCATCGAACATGGATACATCCTTATGCAAGAAGGACGAGTTCACGATTGTTCCGAAATCACGAGCATAGTTATCCAACCCACGACCTAGAACTAGCTAAAGTGGTTCTTTCATTAATGATGTGAAGGCACTACTTGCTAGGAAATTTAGTGCATCTCCACGCCAACCACAAGAGCCTCCAATACATATTCACTCAAAACCATCTGAATATGAGGCATATAAGATGGTTTGAATTGATTAAAAACTATAAACTTGAGATTCATTATCACTCGGGCAAAGCTAACGTAGTGATTGATGCATTGAGTCGGAAGTCCCAGTTTCATAACTTGACGGCCATTTTTCGAGTGAAGATGATGAACCAAGCTTATACGTGCTTCCTTGTTTTTATAATCTTGCTCTCATACCTACAATTCGAGATGAGATTATGGAAGCTCAAAAGAACGACATAGCAATGTATCATATCTGAAAGAGGATGAAAGACGGGGAAGTGAAATGTTTCTGAGAAGATGATTAAGGAACTATTTGGTTGAGCAATTGGATAGTTGTACCCCACAATATGAGCCTACAGAAGATGATCTTGGATGAGGCTTATCTCTCCAAATATTCGATTCATCTGGACAGCAATAAAAGGTACAAAAATTTGAACTCTAAATTTTGGTGGACATGGATGAAGAGAGAAATTGCTAAGTACATACAGGAATGTGATACGTGTCAGGGAGTGAAAGCGGATCATATGAGAAAATCCGTACCACTTCAACCGTTGGGTACTCCTGCGTAAAAATGGGAGGATATCAACATGAATTTCATTATTGGGTTGCCTCTCACTCTCCACAAGCATGTTTCAATTTGGGTAATCGTCGATCGATTAAACAAATTTGCACACTTCATTCGGTGAATATAGGATTCCATTCAAAGAGGTATGCAAAATTATACATATAATGGATCATGTGTTTACAAGAGGTTCCCACACCATCATATATACATATCTTGCTGGGAACAAAATTAATTCTTAGCTCCGTATACCGCCCTCAAACTAATGGTCAAATACAGAGGGTAAACAATATCCTTCAGGATATGCTATGAGCATGTGCAATTGGTCAATTTGGGATGATCATCTACCGTTGGTGGAATTTTCACACAACAACGGTTATTAAACGAGTACCAATATCGCACCGTATGAAGCTCTCTACGATCAGAAGTGCCATACACATCTCAATTTGTGTGAATCCAGCGAGAGGGTAACATTTAGAGTTGATTTAGTAAATGAAGTTGAAGAGCAAGTGAAGTTGATACAAGCTAATCTTAAAGCCGCTCAGTCTCGGCAGATAATTTATGTAGACAAACAACATCATCCTTTAAGCTTAGACATTGGAGACCAAGTGTACCTCCGCGTCATTCCAATGATGGGAATTCGTCGATTTGGAGTAAATGGAAAATTAGCTCTCCGATTTATTGATCCATTAACCATCTTAGAGAAATGTGGACCCGTGGCCTATCGTCTTGAGCTACCGGCGTCATTATCAGGAATTCACGACATCCTACATATATCTTAATTGCAGAAGTGTCCCAAAACACCAACAGAGGTTCTTGTGGAGGAAATCAAAGAATTGAAGCCAGATCTCACGTATGTCGAGTATCCAATTCAGATTATTGATGAAAAGACTCATGATACAAGGCATCGGTCGTTGCGGTTCTACAAACTGTTGTGGAAGAATCATACCATTGACGTAGGTAAGTGGGAAAGTGAAGAATTTCTTCAATCCAATAATCCAGAACTTTTATCATCATATCTCCGGTAATCTTCACTCCCATCTCGTTCTTCCATCATAATCTCGGGACAAAGTTCTTTTAAGGGGCGGGAATGAAAATTCCAAAATTTGCTGTCAAACATTTAAATTATTAAAAAGAGTTTAAAAGTTATTTAAGTGATTCAAGCTCAAATCAACACGTGAAAAGTCAATGTGAATTTAAACCAAAACCTCAAAATCAACATACTTAGGTGAAAATTTTGAAATCAACAATGTTATCATCATAATGAAGTTAGTGTCCCTGCAAGATTTTGCAAAATAAGAAAGAAATATAAAACTTTTGCTTGAATGGTGTAATCAAATTCAAATTTAAATTTAGAATTCAAAACCAATTTCATCAAATGCCAAATCTGATCACACCATTTGATTCCTCACATCTTATTTAGTGACCCTGCCTTTTTGAGTATTTTTATTGCCGATTTACAATTTTATTTTGAGAGAAAGGAAGAGGAGTGGACCCCACCTGCCAGGATAAGGATGAAGACTCGTCTACTCTCTGTTTCCAGTGCTTGGTGCAGAGCACCTGGTCTCACCGCCTCTTGCCCACCTGAAAGCAACCCAACATCCATTTAACTCATCCCCACATCTTCTGACTCATCCACTCCCTGGCCAACAAAGTTGAGTTGTTTCCTCTTTTCTTCACCACTCGCGCATGTCCTTGCTCAGCTGGTGTTCTTTTCGATTGCCAGTCGATTAAGCTCAACACAGTGAGCTTCACTCCTTTTCTGGTGTGCCATGATGTTCCCAACTTTCTTACGCTTTGTCTTGATTATTTTCTTGCCCAGCTCGATCCATATTCTGATCATTGAGCAAGATATTTCTGGTTAGTCAAACATTCTCCCGTGGCAAAAAGGACACCAACAGGTGTGCATGTTTATGCTCTTACAATTCCGCAACGTCCTTTCTCAAGTTAAGGACTAACGGCCGCCGAACTTCTGGATTTTGTGCCGCCGACCTCCTTAGAACTCTAACTAGATTTCCGTAATTTTTCATGTACGGTTGATAATAGCCTATTCCTATTAGAAAACATGTTCTACATGCTTTGGCAAACCCCTCGGAACAAGAAGATCAACAAAGCATCGGCTCTATGCGCCGAATAACCATTTTTTTCATCTGCTGCCGTCAATCTGTCGATTCCCCGACTACTCCTTTCCTCCTTCATTTTCATCCCCATTGGAGTCCATATTCGTACTCCTCATGTCACAATGAAGATCCTGATGCAAGCTGCGTAGAAAATAATCCATTCTAGAGGAAGGTCAACGTCGCCGGCGAGGATATTGCCGCCACCGCCATCAGGGGCTTGTTGCCGGCGATCTCCGGCTGCCTTCGAAGCCTCCATACTAGCCGTTGTGCCTCGCTGCCATGAGGGCCTGGTGCGGTGAGCCTTGGTGGACAGGAGGTTGATGCTGGCAAGCTTCACCGCAGTGTGCCACCACCAAAGTGGGCCCTGTCGGGAGGTAGGGGAGGAACCCCTATGAAATCCTCTGCGGTGCAAATATCCCATGTGGCCAGGTGCGCCCACTGTAGGGCTCAGCGTGTCTCGCAATTGATTGGATGATATAAAATAGAGGACCCTATTTGTCAGCCAATATATGCAACTGCTAGTGGGCCCAGCCATCTGACTTAATGGATTTTCTTTAGAAAGAATATTCCATATTTTGGTCAATTTTGGAAAAATCATATCTAACTCTAGGAAACTCAAAAAATTGTCAAATAAATGTTGTTGGACTCCTCTCAACCAGTACTTTGCCGTGGTATTGAATATTTGGTATGAAAATCTCTGGGAATTTCTGTAAAATTCATTTATTCCTTGGGAAATTAGCTCCAATAGTTTTACTCAATGGGAAATTCCCAAATTTGGCCTGAATATTCCTCATATTATTCTTGCCTCATAGTAAAAATTACATCCTCAATAACAATGTTTAATGTGATTAATTTTGCACTTTCTCTCAGTTAATTGAAATAACCAGAAAACAACAGAAACTTTTTCTAAATAAATCAAAATATTGTAAAATCAATATTATGAAACCAATTTTATTGGGTTCATATTGACCTACCCTATTTGTTCATTCCATTTGTTGTTATGATAAAGCCTTAGGTTTTGTATGTAAATTGACAGAAGGTGAATGCCTTAGCTCATCTATGATCTACTGAAAAAATCTCAAGATTAATTGCCAGTATCCATACAATTAATTCTGTTGTTACTAATAGTACATAAATCACTATATTAATTCATTCATTGCATCTCTTATACAGGATTATAGATTATGACATCGACAAGGATCCAAAGGCCACTGACTCTGATTATCTTGAGAGTAATGTTATTGCGGAAAAACAACGATGCAAGTCCTGGTTTGCATTTAAGTGTTTTAATTTTTTGCTTTATACACACTTCACTGAATAGATTTGATATGAGCATTAGGTATATTCTTGATGACACACAATTGCATGGCCAATTGCTTAATTGTATGTTTGGAATATTTGGTAGAAGATGAGTAGATGAAACCTACTCGCGAGGTAAAATTTTATCAACCAAAAGTTGAGTAGTTGAATTCTACCCGCGGGGCAAAGTTGAGTAGAGAAGTCTACTCGTGAGATGATAGATTGTAGATCACTCTTTAACAATGTGAGAAGTGGATGGGAAATTAGGTTTCTGTAGGTGGGAGCGCGCAAGGTTGTCTTGACGCGAATGGTGGGACAATGCTTGTGACCACATTGGGCCTGGGTTGGTCATGTTGAGGCTGATGTTGGAGGGTTGGAATTGTTGCCCCATCCGTGTCGGTTAAGGACCGCGCCGTTGCAGTCCCGCTGGACAAGTTTTGACATGTATCGGTTGCATACTGAATTTATGGGGTCCAGTAAACCGCGTAACTTGTTAATCGTAGTGTCAACACTTTTTTAGGTGCCTCAGGCTGCCGGCCGACTGCACAGCAGGTGGAAACTCGCTCACGAACTCTGTCACTTTGAACGGATGCACCGTAAGAGAGGCTAATGTCCGGGGCAATTGAACCAATTTGGCATGTAGGTGTCTTGTAAAAGGTTGCCACATACGGCACGTCTCTTCCAAAAGTTTGTATGTGTCATGAAAGTCGAGTGTTTACTGATTTGAATCACCGTCTCTTGTGCATATGAGAATTGCTTGTTCACTGAGTCGTGACATAGTAATAAAGAGTATTTGGAACTTATGTTATATGCTGAATGAATAATATTTTATGTTACTTTTATGTATTAGAGATTGTGCCAACTAAATTTAGTTTTCTTTATCCATTAACTTCAAGCTTAAAGATGAAAACTAAGCATGCACACGTAGGTGAGTTTATTTCTGATAATTCAGCCTCTCCTATATTTAAGTCACTGGTGTAGAGTTTCATGTTTATTAAGGTCGACAGTTAAGTCTTGTTGAGCCTTAATCCTCATGTTTGCAAAGTTCTTTTTTATGTAGGTAATAATTATGACGGGTTTCCCGGTCATATTGTGTTCATGTTGGTAGTGCGAAGACTCCGCAGGCATGGATGACTTCTCTTCTGCTTAGTTAGGCTCAAGAGTATGAGTTGTGTTTATTTGCTGTATGTACAGGTGTTGTACATTATTTTAGCGTGCGCTGTTGGGCGGGTGCTGCTTAAGGCTCGGGCTCGGGCACCACCCTCGAGACTTGGGAATTGTAAGTTAGAGGCCAGGAGTTGGTGCTAGAGTGGGCCGAGCCAGAGTCGGTGCGTTTGACTCCGTTTAGTCTTGACCAAGCTACGGAGCATGTCGAGGGGGTAGACATTGAGAGAAGTGTTTCCCGCTCTTGCTCTCAGCTTGCTAAAGCAAAGGCGCACTTGGAGGCTGTGCCAGAGCATGTTGTGGTTGCGTTCCCGCTCCTCAGCGGGAGCGCAATCCCAAATGGTCGGGTAAGCGCCTCCTTCTTTGTTTTTTCAATCTTACTTCATCGTCAGACTTTGAGGCCTGATCCTCTTTTCTTATCAGAGGTTGATGCAGCAGGTCGTGTGAGGATTAGGTGTCCCGACATTAAGGAATCGCTATGGGTGGTGCCGCGCGATACGACACAAACAACACACATGAAAAGGTATGATAAAATACAAAACCATGTCTTTATTTTATAAATGTACAGTGGAAGTTTTACAATACTTAATTTACAGCATAAGTTATTGTTCCAAAGCTTAGGCTCTGAGCCTAAGCTATGCAAAAGCAAAGTCGTCCATCCCATTGACGCTTCACTCTAGCAGCAACCAGCTATCACGGCGGGGTGCAGTGCTCCCACTCGGTCGTACACCCCGAATGGAGCAACATCTCATTCTTGAACCCTTCTTAATATGTCTCACCTGCAGCATACTCAATATAGAAATCTTGAGCACAATGGCTCAGCATGACTTAACCGACTTGCCTAAACATGAAACCCTACATGCACGGAACATGTAATGCAGGAAGCTGAAAGTTGCATAATCGACTCGCCCGCAGGTGTATCCTTAATTTTCAGATTATTAGCAGAAATTTAATGGTTCATTTATTGTAACTTCAGTGAGCATAAACTATAACATACAAAGTTGCAAATCAATAATAATTCAAATACATCATATTCTTCTGGTTGCAACCGTATTTACTACGTCACTACACGGTTAACAAATAGTACTCACATAACCACAAGGGAGGGTGATTGCAATCAGTACACACCTGTATAACATGACACATACACCCTTTCAGAAGTGTAGGGAGTCGCACTTCAATACTCGTCATATGTGGCAACCTTTGACAGGACATCCAAACGTCAAACCGGTCCTTCCGTCACGGGTATGAGGTCCCTGTACAGAGCACACATTGACGACATTGTACAGAGCACACATTGACGACATTACCAGCCAGTGGATTCACACCTTGTTGCCCTCACACCACTCCTATATGATGGTAGGGTATGCCTCAACACCCATGTTAACATGTTACATCGGTTTCTTGGAGCTCATATATCTAGTATGTTGCTGGTACATTTTAAACTTATCTAGCGGGTCCGCACATGGATCGGTGCTCAATTGACACAGACAGGGCTACACACATGAGACCACATCCCGCTGCATCCTGACCTACTACTCGATCTCAATTCTTAGATTAATGAACCATTCTCGACAAAACCAATCTTGTGTGTTCCGATTTCGTATCTCGGGAGTAGATTCCAACTACTCAACTTCTACCGGATTCCCTACAACATTAGCATGACAATTTTGACATGTAGAGCTATAGCCTACTAATAAACTCCAAGGGATTTATGGGTTTATGCAATTGGAGTGTCCAACCACGTAGACTCAATGCACATATCACACTCTATTCATATATGTGATTCCAATTAAAACTTTGCAAATGCTTTTAAACGCAAACTGGAGCTTGCCTTGCTGCGAGTCGAAGTCAAACACTTTTAGCATAGAAGATAAAGTCCAATGTCCCTTAAATTCTTATAGTGGACAAACACAATATGTTTGGAATGTTGGCCAAGATTCAGGTATGTTCATGAAAGTATGTTGCCTCCAAAATTCTACAAAACTTTACACTTTCCAGAATTTTCATGGCAACTCTGGTACTTTAACATATGGACCAGTAAATTTTCATTTAAGGTTGTTCTTAAGGAGTCCAAAACATTGGTTTCACATTTTTCTAAGCATTCTACAGGCAGACATGAATTTGACAAGTTGCTACAATTTTGTGAAAAAAGTTTATGTTGTTTTTGGAACTTTCATAGAGTTAGAGCAACTAAACATAGTTTGACCGACTAAAACGGGCCAAATAAAGCTTAAATTTCTACTATAGTTTAAAGGTATTTGAAGGAAGGTTTTGGCCAAAATTGGGATTCTTCCAAATAGTAGATCATTTGGAATTAATTCCAAAAGCATTAGCTTAATGGAATTATTAAGAAAAATACAGGGATATTACACACTAATAAAATTGCACCACCGCAAAGTACTGTTCATGAGGGTTCTAACAAAAGTTATTTGGGAATTTTTGGTCAATTCTACCAGGAGTTATGATTTTTTAAAGTTTGGATTAAATCTGGATTTATTTTCTAATATAACTGTTTAAACTAATGGCCGGGCCCACCCATTTGAATTGCGCCAATGGTAGCAGAGTCACACGTGACCGCTGGGTTCTAACGTGCAGCCACATTGGATCCACACGCCACTGGAGATCTCGGGGAGGTGCTGCTCTTGCTGACAGACAGGCCCCACCCATCCTCTTCTTCCTCCCGCTCTGGCGACCTGGGCGGTGCAGCCACGGCGGTGCTCGCCGGCGACGGCCTGTCAAGCTCCAAACCTCGCCATGTATGGTGTCTTAGACACCTCTTGAGATGGCGAGCAAGATGGTGGCGACAACTACGGTTAGGGGCGGCCGGAATAGGCCGGCGACGACGGCAGCTGATAAAAGATCATCGGCGACGTCTAACTAGCTCTAGGATAGGTTATCTCGAATGAGGTTTGTACCTAAAGCTTTGTGGAGGCCTGGAGATCAAAATTATGAATTCCAATCATGTTGAAAAGCATCAGAAATAAGAGCTGGATGGTGACCAAGGAGGGGTTTGGGCCGGCAGTGAGAAAAATTTGATAGAACGGAGTGAATCATGGATGGTTTTCAATGCCGAGAGTGCGACAGATGTCCTGAGCATGTTCCCTAATGGGAATAATTGATGAACAAATGTGTGTGAACAATTAACACAAAATCTAGCTTTGGTCCTTAGAACATGCCGATACGAAAACTGGAAATACGACGTCGATAAAGAATGAAAGGGGGAAATGTTTTCACCAACGTCAAGCATAGGTGCAGGCACACCTTTTCGGTTTTGGAGGCGGCGCGAGAGAGCACTTGTAGTGCTGGCATGACGGGAAGAACAGAGGGGCGGCCGTGCTCTGTTTGCGTGGGAGAGGAAGCAGAGCGATGAGTTAGGTGGGAGCTTTTCACTTCGGTGCAGAGGAGTTAGCCGTGGCAGAGGAGAGGCTAAGGGCGACATAAAGTCCAGCTCTACGCAGCTACTTGGTTGCTGGCCGTTAGTGAGGAGCGTAGAAGCACGGGGAGACGGAACAGGGGCAGTGGTGTGGTGTGCTTCACTAACAGGTGGGAACCACCGACCTCTCCCTCCTATCCTTTTATTTCTATTTAATTATCCAACCAGACAAAGTCTAAAAACGTTCAAACTTGGCAGATAGACCAATTCAAATATGAGGAATCCAAATTTGAACTCAAATCTGACATTTGACAAAGTAGAAGTCAAATTTAAAATTGAATCTGAATTCACTCCAATTGCTAGATTGAATTAAATAGCAAACGAGATCCAAAAATCATAAAACTTAGCAGTTATGTTAATTGAATAATGGGAAATGCATTGGTGAACTTACATTTGCCATTTGACTATTTTTAGTAGATTTTTTTGAGTGTAAACATCACTTTTAGGGTTTGATTTAATTCCCTTTGTAACGCCCCTTGGCGGCCGACTCGTCGGAATCGGCGGCGTGAGATCGCCGCAGCGGCTCGGAGACGGCGTGAGCGCCACGAGAACGACGATAGAGGACTACGAATCTGTTACTGGGATATTTCTTACTTTCTTCCCAAGTACGTGAACCTCCTTACATAGTCACTGGTCACCACCGGATGGGTCCGCCAGTCCAGCACGGCCCACCACGGCCCAACACACGCACGCCACCCATAGCATTGCTACTTACAAGCGGGGCCCGTATGGCAGTCCGCTCCAGAACCCACTCACTCACCCACAACGCTCGATAAGATCTTCAGTTCCCTTCTTCCACCTCTCGTTCTCCGCCTGGCTCGCCGACGTCGCCGATGCCGATGTCCAGTGATGACGCGGTCGTGACAGCTTCCCCCCCGCCAGATCCAGCTTGGCCCCAAGCCGTGACCTCTGGAAAGAGCTTGACGAGCACTTCCCAATCCTCCCATGTCGCAGAGGCAGCCGGAATGGACGACCACTCGACCAAGACTTGAGGTATTGCTATATTACCCTTCTTCACCAGTCGACGTTCGAGAATACGCTCAGGCTTCAGCTTGTGCTCACTCAAATCCACTATCTTGGGTAGATCTGCAAAAACAGGGGAATACTTGGCGACATAGGGTTTGAGTTGAGAAGTATGAAAGACCGGGTGGATCTGGGCATCGACCGGCAACTCAAGGCGGTAAGCAGCGTGTCCAATCTTCTCGGAGATGCGGTAGGGTCCAAAAAACTTGTAAGCAAGTTTTGGGAATGGTCGATTGACCACCGTAGTTTGCGTGTAGGGTTGCAGGCGCAGTAGAACTAGTTCCCCCACTTGAAAGGTGCGATCTTTACGGTTTCTGTCCGCTTTCTGCTTCATCCTGTTTTGAGCCATGGATAAGTTATGTTTCAGGACCTCAATCTGCTTCGCCTTGTCCAGCAAGATCTCATTTGCTTCTGCATTTTCTGTGTCAGGTAACAATGGTGCTGCAAAGGCCACTGGGTCGTAGCCATACAAGGCTCGAAATGGAGTGCATCTGATGGAAGAATGAAAAGATGTATTGTACCAGTGTTCAGCCAATGACAACCAAGACTTCCATTTGCGCGGGTTGGACTGCACAGCACATCTCAGATAAGTTTCTAAACATTGGTTGACACGTTCTGTTTGTCCATCTGTTTCTGGATGATAGGCAGTAGATAGTAAGAGCTTGATGTCCATGCACTTAAATAGATTCCTCCACAAAGCACTTGTAAAAATTCTGTCTCTATCAGACAACATAGATCTAGGTAGACCATGGAGCTTAAATATCTGATCAATGAGTAAAGTTGCCACTTGAGCTGTTGTAAAGGGGTGCTTTAATGGCAGGAAGTGAGCATATTTAGATAATCTATCTACAATCACCATAATGGTATCAAATCCCTCAGATTTAGGTAACTTCTCAATGAAGTCCATTGTCAAATCTTGCCACAAGCCCTCTGGGATGGGTAAAGGCTGTAGGAGGCCCCCAGGTAAACTCCTTTCTCCTTTAGCCTTTTGACAGGTGAGGCATTGCTTCACAAAGTCTTCTACATCAGCTTTTAACCCAGACCACACAAAACTCCTTTTAACTCTGTGATACGTGCCATGGAATCCAGAGTGTCCCCCCAAGGCACTATCATGCAAAGCAGCAATAATCTTTGTTCTGACTGCAGAATTCTCACCCACCCATATCAATCCATTTTTCCTAATGATGCCTTTATGTAAGGAAAAACCTTCCTCATCAGGGCTGTGCACTGCCAGCTGAGCTAACAATTGTTGAGCCTCCCCATCTGTAGCATAAGAATTTACAATCTCTTGCAACCACAAGGGTTGCACTGCAGAAACCCACTGCAATTCCATCACTTGAGCTCTCCTAGATAAAGCATCTGCTGCCACATTCTCTCTGCCTTGCTTGTAAAGAATCTTGTAATTGAGGCCCATCAATTTTGTCATTGCTTTCCTCTGTAAGGCTGAGTGGAGATGCTGATCCTCCAGGAAACATAGACTTTTGTGGTCAGTTTTGATAATAAACTGAGATCTTTGGAGATAAGGTCTCCACCTTTCTACTGCTAGGATCAGGGCTAGGAATTCTTTTTCATAGATAGACCATCCTTGATGATGAGTAGCTAAGGCTTTGCTGAGGAAAGCTATAGGTCTACCATTCTGCATAAGCACTGCCCCCACTCCTGAATCACAAGCATCAGTTTCAATAACAAAAGGTTCCTCAAAATTAGGTAAAGCCAATACAGGTGTAGAAGACATTGCTGATTTCAGTTTGTTGAAAGCCTCTCCAGCTTCTTCATTCCATTCAAAGTATCTTTTCTTCAGAATTGATGTTAACGGCTTGGCAATTTGCCCATATCCCTGAACAAATTTTCTGTAGTATCCTGTCAGCCCTAAAAAAGCTCTCAGCTCAGTGAATGAAGTGGGAACAGGCCAAGCCACCATGGCTTCAGTTTTAGCAGGGTCAGTTTGCACCCCATCACCCGAAATCACATGCCCCAGATACATTAGTTCAGTTTGTGCAAAATGGCATTTAGAGAGTTTGATATAAAACTGATTAATCCTCAAAGTCTCCAAGACTACTCTGAGATGCTCACAATGCATCTCTAAGGAAGGGCTGTAAATCAGTATATCATCAAGAAAAACTAGGACAAACTTCCTGAGATAAGGAGCTAGAATAGAATTCATAGCACATTGGAAAGTCGCAGGAGCATTAGTCAAGCCAAAAGGCATCACCTTGAACTGATAATGACCTGAATGAGTCTTGAAGGCTGTCTTGTATTCTTCCCCCGACTTCATTCTAATTTGATGATAGCCAGCCCTCATATCCAGGCTAGAGAAAAACTTGGCGCCAGCCAGTTCATCCAGAATTTCATCCACCAAAGGCATAGGAAACCTATTCTTAATAGTTAGGTCATTCAGCTTTCTGTAATCAATGCAGAAACGCCAAGAACCATCCTTCTTTTGTACTAGAAGCACTGGTGAAGCAAATGGTCTTACACTGTGCTCTATTAACCCTGCTTCCAGGAGCGCAGCCACCTGATTTTCAATTTCAGTCTTGTGCATAGGAGAATACCTGTAAGGTCTTGAGTTTACTGGTATGGCTCCTGGAATCAAGGATATGACATGATCAAAAGGTCTTGATGGGGGCAAACATTTGGGGTCTTCAAATACATCTTTGTAATCATGTAACAATTCCTTGATCAATTTGGGCTCACTCCCAACCTTAGTTTGCCTACCTTCTTCTACTTCATCTACTACTGCTAGAGCCCAAACATCATTACCAGCCAGCCATTTACCCAATTGTATGGCAGACATCTGCTTCAGGTCAATTGGCTCTCCTGCTCTATCTCCCTGTAACACCACCTCTACCCCTTTCAATGAGAAGCTCAATGTTTTGGCCTGCCAATCACATCGCATAGGACTGTGAGCAGACAACCAATCATACCCCAGTATTGCATCATAAGCCCCCAAAGGTAGGACTCTCAAGTCCATTTGAAATGTATGGCCCTTGCACCACCACTCCAAGTTTTTGACCAGTCTGTCAGAAATCATTTCTTCACCATTTGCTGCCCTGTCCACCACTTGATCCACTTGGACAGTCGTCAGCCCTGCTTTGTCAACAAAAGCTTTGTTCACAAATGATTGTGAGCTGCCTGAATCAACTAGCATTAGGAACACCTTATTGTGAACCAAGCCTCTTAATCTTAGACAGCTCACCCCTTGAGTGCCAGCCATAGCATGATTAGATATGGTATAACACTCTTCCTCCTGCGCATCCTCTTTCTCCAGCTACTGCAGCACCGCATCAGACAACATAACATCCTCCTGCAACACATCCAAAGCATGGAGGTGTAACTGCCCTCTCTTGGTACACTTCTGCAGATGGCCAGGCTCAAATTTTTCCCCACAAGTATAACATAACCCATTCAGCCTCCTGTAGTCCCTTAGCTGCCTCTCCTTGGACAGCTCAGTAGATACCCCCATTCCTCTCTGTTCTCCTCTTACCCCCCAGCCTGGCTTCCCTCCACCCTGACCTTTGGTCATCATGTACCTCCCTTTTTCTACTATATCACGCTGTACTCTCGCCAATACAGCCGCCCTTGTCACAGACCATGGCACCTGAGATTTGACTGGGCTCTGCAACTTTGGTTTTAATCCTTTGATGAACTGTTGCACATAGAATACTTCATCCATCTCAGGGTTATACATAGCAGTAGTGTAGCAAGCACTTTCAAATTCTGACACATAATCTTCCAATGTCCCAGATTGTCTTAAGTGCAACAGGTCATGCATAGCCTGAGGGTAATCATAGGCCCCAAATTTCTCCCTGACTGCTTCTGAAAAGCGAGACCAGGAGCTTAACCCTTCCGTGGCCTTGAATACTTGCAGCCACTTGGCAGCATTGCCCTCCATGTGTATAGAAGCTGCTCGAACCCAAAAGGACTCTGTGACATGGTATAAAGAAAAATAGTCTTCACACTTGTCTAACCAAATTCCCGGTTGCTCACCCGAGAACTTTGGAAAAGACAGCTTCATAAAGCTCTTCTCACTTCCATCCCTACCAGTCGCAGTACCCCGATTCTCCTCTGGTCGAGTAAAAGACTGAGGAACTCCTCCTCCCATGTCCCCCTGAACTCCAGAATTGCACATCCCTCCAGGACCATCTCTAGGGCCTCCCACCCTGCTTCCATACACTGATCCACTCCAGGCTCTCCTCTCCTGCTCCTCAAAAGTCTTATACCTTCTGACTCCTCTCCATCCACCACTATCTAATCTACCTGCACCCCGCAGCTCACCTGCATGACTACCTTCTACCAGATTTGGAATCTCCTTTGTCTTCTCCAGATTCAGAGCATCCAACCTCTTCCCTGTATGTTCCCAGTGCTGAAACAACAATTCACGTTCCTTAGCCGCCTGCTCCGCCATAGACGCCGCGAGCACCTGTTGCCCCTGCAGGTCACGCTGGCCCCTCGCGAGCTCCTCCAATAATCCGAACACCCTCTCCCAATGATCCTCCTCTGTGCGCTGCAATTCCTCCATGGCCTGAAGAACGAAACGCGTGTGCACAGAGGGCTTAGGAACAGGCGCCATGGTGCTAAACTTCCAAGTCTCCGATCACAACCTCAACCCCAGAAAGGACACAACTCCGCCCCCCAAAAAAAAAAACGAAGTTCCCAGAGAAGGATAGGCTCTGATACCACTGTAACGCCCCTTGGCGGCCGACTCGTCGGAATCGGCGGCGTGAGATCGCCGCAGCGGCTCGGAGACGGCGTGAGCGCCACGAGAACGACGATAGAGGACTACGAATCTGTTACTGGGATATTTCTTACTTTCTTCCCAAGTACGTGAACCTCCTTACATAGTCACTGGGCACCACCGGATGGGTCCGCCAGTCCAGCACAGCCCACCACGGCCCAACACACGCACGCCACCCTTAGCATTGCTACTTACAAGCGGGGCCCGTATGGCAGTCCGCTCCAGAACCCACTCACTCACCCACAACACTCAATAAGCTCTTCAGTTCCCTTCTTCCACCTCTCGGTCTCCGCCTGGCTCGCCGACGTCGCCGATGCCGATGTCCAGTGATGACGCGGTCGTGACACCCTTTTACTTGAGCACTATTTTGCATTTGCTTTTCTTTCTCATTTTAACTCTCCTAACTACTGTGAGCACAATGGATTTTTATGGCTTTTACAGGCCGAGCAGGCAGTGTTCTTCTGTAACAGCCTAAGCCACCAGAGGCTCCTAGAGTCGAAGCTGGTGTGGGGTGTGCGAGGAGCTCGCGCAAGCCCGTGCCGATGCCATGGTGACCAGGGAAGAGGTGGCACGGGTGATGCAGGCAATGATAGCCATGGCTGAGACGGCGAGGGACAAGGTGACTGTGGAGCTCGCGGTGGCCCGTGCCGTTGCGGAGGCCGACTGGAAGGAGGTAGATGAGGTGGCAAGGATGGCGGTAGCCTCTATCGAGGTGGCACGGGCGTCCCAAGACATGGAAAGCCGAGCCACCACCGAAGTTGGGGATCTGCAGGGGCGCCTGCTAGTGGCCGGTGACTGGGTTCATGTCGAGGAGCTCCTTGATTTGAGTATGGTCGACACTCAGGCATGCCGAGGGGTCGTCCCGCTGGCCACCTTCCTCGGTGGATCCCCGACCGGCTCATTGCCGTGGAGGGGCAGTCAGCAAAGATCCAGACCGTGGTTGTCGTAGGGTGCGATCTGGTCCTAGGGGAGCCGGAAACCAGGAGAGCTCGTGCTGGTTCCTGCCCAGGCTAAGAAGGCTCAACGAATTGTCGAAGCTACCATCAAGGAGCTTGATAGACTCCGCGCAGCTGGGGACTATGTCTGCCACTCGGTGCTGGGGAGCACCTAGGGTGTCAACTCCCTTGATGCCTGACCGAAGGAGATTCCAAGCCGGGTGGCAACTCGGTTGGAAGCCGTAGGAAACATCATGGATAGCCTTGGGGCCAACATTGCCCTGGTGGTCATCGTTTCTCACTATGACGACATTGACCTCTAGGCCATCGAGGAAGGCTTCACGGATGGTTGCTCGTAGGAGGAGCCTGAGGCCATCGAGAGCCAAGTTTCGTCTGTGACGAACTTGCTGTCCGAGACTATCCCTGCTGAGATCATCTTTCAACGCGGGCCGCTGACCCCTTAGTTAGGAGTAGTGTAGACTTCTCTGTATGATGCAATATTTTTTGTATTTGTTTAGTCAACCGAGCCATCGTAGGCATCAGACTTATTTATGAAGCAAGTTTTCCTTTGTGCATTTTCTCTTTTTGTCCATGCATCTTGCTCGATTTGTAGTATTTAGAACTTTCATCATTCTTAGCCATAGGTTGCGAGGCATGGAAGGAGTACTTAAAAAAAGCACTTCAGAGCGTATCGCCAAACTCTTAGCGGGTTGGTAGCCCTCGAGCGGCATGGGGCTGTTGGTTTAGGCAATTCGCCGTGCGATGCTTGAGTAGCCTTGCACCGCCCAGGCCCTGACCATCAATGTCAGGGCCCCGAACGAGCTCGGGCTCGGGGGTGGTTTGCTTTTGTGATAAAACAAACAACCAAATAAGTGGGGAATGCAACTTATCTTTTTGCATATTCTTGACTTTTCATCATACCTGTAAAACTCGGGGTTTTTGCCATACTCGGGTATGATTCTGTGTTCTTTGGTGCTCGGGATACAGAACCCTGTCAGATGAGCTCATCGATCACGTGGTCGAAGAATGCTGCCCTCTTGTCTTCGTCAACCAAGTTGCATGAATCCTTGATGATGAAGCGCTTGAGGAGGGCGGAATCCCTGAGGTCGTGTTTGACCAAGAAGGCGTGATTTGTGCATGGCTTATGTAGTAGCCTCTCAGAATGGTCAGTCAGTGGCTTAGTTGTCCTCTCGCCTTTGCCGCTTTAGGTGGCCACGACCATCTTCTATCTATCCTCAGCTTGATGGGGTGTTTTGCAGCCAATTATCCTCTTTTTGTTTCGTGATGAGGTTTCGAGTCCTTGCATGTGTTAGGGCTCTTCTCTTTCTCCTTGGTGAAGATGGCCCTGACTGCTTGCTTACCAGAGGTGTGGTTGGTGGCAATGTCAAGCAGTTCTTTCATGCTCTTTGGCCTGACACAACCGAGCTTGTGTACCAGGGACTTGCAGGTGGTCCCTAAAAGGAATGCAGCAACGGTGTCGACATTGACCATGTTGAGAAGCTTGTTGCACTTCTTGGAGAAGCGCTGGATTTACTTGTGAAGGGTCTCACCATTCCTTTGCTAGCACCCTTTGAGATCCCACGAGTTTCTAGGGCATACGCATGTGCCCTGGAAGTTGCTGATGAAGACTCCTCAAAGCTCGACCCAACTTTAGATGTTGTAGGCAGGTAGTTAATCCAGCCATGACCTAGCCGAGTTTGCCAAGTAGATGGGAGGTCCTCGATGATGAAGGAATCATCATCACCCCCACCTGCCTTGCACGCCAGGCAGTAGTCCTCCAGCCAAATGTTGGGGTTCAACTCGTCATCCTACTTCCCGATGTGTGTTGGAGTGCGAAAGCGAGCTGGGAAGGGCATGTTGTGTATGCACCTACTGAATGCCTTGGGTCCGGGAGAGTCGGGGCTCAGGCTCCGGTCCTCATCGTAATCGTAGCCGCAACCCTGATTGGGTCAGTGTCATCGGGGCTCTAGTTCTTGGGTGGGGACCCTTTTACGAACTCTACGCTGGGCCTCGAGGGTTCGATGATGGTCAGATGACCCTATGCACTCATGCACCAACTTGCTCGAGGGGTTGATGACCCGCCCCTCTCGGCTCCATCCACCCAACTTAGGGTGTGGGACTTTGCCAACTTGGTAGTGCTCTTGGTGTGCAACTGACTCCCGCTGTGGGTTGATACGCCCAGGTACCGAGCGAGGGAGCTATCCGCCTGTTGAGCGGTGGCCCTTCATAGCAAGGACCGGAGGTTCCAGTAGATGCATCAAGGTTCGGGCTCGGCAGGCTGGAGCATGCCGCAGAGTAATGCCATCGCGGCCACCATGTTCTGACTCACCCGCACGAAATGCGGGAGGCCATCCTTGCCAGTGATAATGCAGGCTCAGATTTGGCACGTGCGAGAGCGTGCCCAATCCATGCTAGGGTGAGGGTCCAGCTTCCCCTTAGGCATGTTCCTATCCGCATCCAGCTACAATTGCTTTACTTCGAGCACGATGCACCATGCCTCAAGCTGGTCGACCAACTCGCAAGCACGCACCTGCTCGACCTGGAGCTCGTAGCACTGGGCTGCTTGCTACTCAAGCGGGAGCTGGGGCGGCATGGTGATGAACATGCCAACATGGGAGTCATAATTGGCTTCCACAACATGGCACTTGCGAGTGGGGTGCTCACTTCCCTTGATGCCAGCATCGGAGCCGGAGTCGCAACCCGCGACTTTCTCTAGCACGTTGTGTAGGACTGGTGACGCAATATCGGTCATCCCCACAAGGTCTACTCCAATGAAGCCATCTGTAGTGTCAACAACATCATCATCGATCGTCTTGCCTATTGTGCGGATGACACCAACATCATTGGCGAAGGCATCCAGGCTCTCGAAGCGGAGGGCCTGGAGCAGAGTGAAGGCAAGATCAGCCTCAAGGCTGTCATCGTGGGTGGTGGTGAACTCAAAGTTGCTGAAGTGGATCTTCTTGCCAGGTGCAAGGGTCGAACATGATGAAGCTATCAAAGGAAATAAGAAGAAACACGTGGAAAATCCTCTATATGGAACCAACTGTTAGTGTTTGGATCATCGACTAGTATCATATTTCCGCATGTTTCATCCTCAAAGCCCTAGCTACAAAGACATGAGAGGTTTATACTGGTTCAGATAAGAATTCCCTACATTGTGGTCAACATGTGAGTTGAAAGCAGCCTAGAGGGGGGGGGGGTGAATAGACTTTTTGAACTTTTATCGATCCCTGAAACACTTAACAAAGAGATCAAATATAGGGATGTCAGACTAGTCCATTATTGTGCGGACTAGTCCGGTATACGCGGACTTGAAAATCAAAGTAGATCTTTAATTTTACTTGTAGTAGTCTATGCAGCGGAAAGCAACCGATAACTTAAGTGTATTATGATGATGAAGTATGAGATTGCAACTATCAAGTTTAATACAATGTTTCGATGAAAATTAAACAAGAATATGCAAACCCTAAAATATGATCAAAATGTAGAACAAAATCACACGAGACAAGATTTTATCCCGAGGTTCCATTCCACGGAGGAATCTACGTCCCCGTTGAGGAATCCACGGAGGACCGGGTCTTAACTAACCCTTCCCTCATTGAATCGACATGGAGACCGATTCTCAATCACTAACCACGCAGGGGTTAAATAACTCGTTCAACGGGCCTTCTCACAAGAGGGCTTCCCAAAGATTACAATGAACGAACACCACCAAACACACTCAAAATATGTACAATAAACAATGAGAGTGTGCAAGAGATCAAACCCAAGAGCTCAAGATTGTATAGAACAAGTTCTCTCCTTTGTCCAATCCCTAATCCTCAAAGATTTGATCCTTTTAAGTCTATAATGAGTGGAGAGAAGTATTTTTGAGCTCTTGGGAGGTGTGACGGCGCATGGAGTCGAGAGAGTGTGTTGTGTGGCCGTGCACCTCTTTTTATACTAGGGTTTCCAAAAGTTACCGTTGGGGTTTGCGAGGTCCGGACTAGTCCGTGGTGAACACCGGACTAGTCCGGTGTGCATGTGTGAAGAACTCTATGTGTTGATGGATATCGTACTAGTCCGTTAAGGTGCGGACTAGTCCGATCCTGGCTTAGAAAGTTTTTGGACTAGTCCGGTAGATATCGTACTTATCCAGTGTTGTGAAAAAGTGTAGAACTGATGACAAGTTCGCACTTGGAGGACTTGTCCGATTTTTACTCAGAAGATTTTCAGACTAGTCCAGTGGATATCGGACTAGTCCAGTGTTGGGCAAATGTGAAGGGTTGCGGACACCTCTGCACCTAGAGGACTTGTTTGTTTTTATACAGAGAGATTTCAGAGTAGTTCGGTGGATATCAGACTAGTCCTCTCTTCCTGATATTTGTGCAGTGAGTGCAATCTTTTTCACTTGAGCTCTTGGGGTGTGTTTCTTCAACACACTCCTTACAAAATAAATCTATTCTTTTCAAGTATTGAGCTCTTTTCTTTTTTGAATGTGGCCTAGAGGGGGGGGGGGGTGAATAGGCCTTTTTGATTTTTTTGTCGGAACCTGCAACACATAACAAACTGATCAAATCTCGAGATATCGGACTAGTCCGGTAGAGTGCGGACTAGTCCCGTGAGTGCGAACTAGATTGATCAAGCTTGATCGATTATCTCGATCCTAGACTATATGCAGCGTAAAAGTACTTGTAATTGGACTGTCACACTACTATGAACTAGGATGTAGCACAAGTTTATCTTATATTCAATGTTTCAATGTAATATAAACAAGATTGATTGAAACCCTAGATAGATATGAAAAGTAAGAACAATATGCGCAAAGTAGGAACACAAGCTCTTTATCCCGTGGTTCGGTTCCCACACAGGCAACCTATATCCATGTTGGGGAGTCCACAAAAGGACCAGGTCTTCTCCAACCCTACCCTCGTCGGATCGCCACGGAGGCCAATCCTTTTCACTAATCACAAAGGGCAAACAACCGAATTCAAGGGGCCTTCTCACATGTTCAGGGCTCCCCAAGATTACAATATGAACACCACCAAGAACACACTCTTAAGATTACAATGAAAACCATAGGAGTGTGTTAGGGAATCAAACCAAGAGCTCAATGAGTGAAGAACCGTGTCTCTCCTTGGATCCAAAGTGTATCCTCAAAGGATTAAGCTTTCTTGTGTTGGATTGCATGGAGAGATGAGTTTTCTAGGCTCTTGGAGGGTGTGACGGTGCAGGGTGTCGAGAGAGATGTGAAAGATGGGCCGTGCACACCTATTTATATGGGGTTCCCAAAAGTTACCGTTAGGGTTTAGAAAGATCAGACTAGTCCGTGGTTGACACCAGACTAGTCTGGTGTGCTGCGTGTAGGAAACCCTAGGTGTCCCGCAATATCAAACTTGTCCGAAGCGAGAGCGGACTAGTCCGATTTGGTTCTTGAAATCTTTGGACTAGTCCGATGAATATCGGACTTGTCCGGATAGGTGAAACCCTTAGTAAATTTGGGGAACAAGTCCGCACTTGGAGGACTTGTCCGATTTAGGTCAGAGGGATTTCAGACTAGTCCGTGCTAACATCGTACTTGTTCGATTGACATCAGAAAGATATCAGACTAGTCCGTGGTGTTATCGGACTTGTCCGATTTAGTGCAACTCGTGAAGTGTTTAGGGGACTAGTCCGCACTGGGGAGGACTAGTCTGATTCTAGTCAGAGAGATATCGAACTAGTACTTGGTGATATCGGACTAGTCCGGTCAGTGAAAACTGGACTTTGTGGACAAGTCCGCATTGTGAGGACTTGTCCGATCTAGTGTAGAAAGATATCGGACTAGTCTGGGGTCAGTCGGACTAGTCCGGTCCTGTATAACTTTGTGCAATGTGTGAGATTATTTGTGCTTGAGCTCTTGGGGGTGTGTTTTCTTAACACACTCCATACACAATGATATACTACACTTGGTTCTTGAGCTTTTTTCTGCTTTGCTCCTCATTCTCCTTTCTTTTTGGTGCTTTGTTCATTCTTTCGTTAGAACCTGTGCTCATCTCAACAATGTTGTTAGGATCTCATTTGCTTGTCATAAATCCACCAAAACCCACAAGGAATTCCTAGACGCACTTTCATTTTTGAATCCTCATTCTCCTTTCTTTTTGTGATTTCCTTCTAATCTCTTTAAAACCTGCGCTCATCTCAACAATTTTCTTAGGATCTCATTTGTTTGTCATTAATCAACCAAAGCCCACAAGAGATGTCTAGATGCACTTTAAATCTCCCCCTTTTTGGTGATTGATGACAACCAATTAGGATTACAGAAATATGATGAAAATCCAGATTTTCATAAAGTGTGCACATATGAATTTTGAAAAAGATAGTAAATGTAGAAGTAATACTCATATGTGAACTCTTTATGGTGGGGTGCAGAACTATGTGTGTGTGAGAATTAATATTGATGTGAATAGGTAAAAACATAATCATAAAATCATTAAGATTATGAAGTGCACATAGCAACTTTAAAGCATAAAACATTGATCATGGTAAAGCATAATCATAACTTCATAATACATGTCCAAAAGCATAATGAGAACATAATATAAGTTTTACGAGACCAAATGCATGACCGAGTCTCAAAGAAAAATAAGAGCAACAAGACACAAAATAGATCTAGGACTCTCTCTCTCTCTCTCTCTCTCTCTCTCTCAACCTGAGCTACGACCTAGAACTCCCCCTCAATCTCTCCCCATTTGGCATCAAGGTACCAAAAAGGAAGAGAAGGAGGGATCTACCCGTCGTCGCCGACTCCATCCTCACTGATGGTCCTTTCTTCATCTTCTTCATCAGGTTGAGGAGGAGGAGGAGAGGAACCACTCGTCGTGCCCCTAAGGCCAAAGTAAGCAAGATCGGAGTTGGTGAGAGATGGAAGCTCTGAGAAATCAGATCCAGAGTCCTCTGAAATAACAGGAGACCCAAAAAGCTCAATCTTCAGTTTTTGGCAAATGGCTTTGACATTTTCCTTCATGTACCACATTTGATCCTTTCTCGCCATGATTATCTTGTGTAGCTTCACCTCTGATTTGTGGCAAGAACAAAAGATAGTAGCCAAATACTTCAATATCCCGCTAGCAGATCCTTTGCAAGATGGAGGGGCTCTAAAGCTAGAGGGAGGCCTTTTCTTTTCTTGGTCTCTCCTTGGGTGCTCTTCACTTGATGCAGGAGAGGGAGTTGTTGGGAGAGCAGCTTGAGGCGGCTTCTCAGGACTCAAGGCAGTGTGCTCTACATCCTTCACAAACTCGATTCCTGTGACCTTTTCAATCATGAACATAATATATGGCGCATAGCCACAGGAGCGGTTGGGAGTGCAAGAGATGTTCACCATGTCATTGCAAATATAGTTGAACACATCAAACCTTCTTCTCCTGCTTATGACCTTCATCAGGGTTCTCATGTACCCTTGGACACTGCCTGCATCCCCATCCTTAGGAGCAGTGGTCTTCCAAAGCACTCGATTGAGGACAATGAAGAACGGCTTCATGTTCTTGGTCGATAGGGGATTGTAACGGAGACGAGTGTCATAGAGGAACTTCATATTGTCCTAGGGCCGTCATTGTGGATCACGATCTCATGGTTCCTGGTATCCTCAAGATGTAACAACTTTGCAAAGTCAACATAGATGACAGACTAGATTGATACATGAGTCATCCTGGTTACTCTTTCCTCACCCATTTCTGCAAAGTGGCAAGTGGCATAGAATTGGGCTATCACTTCATCATTTCAGTTGTATCTAAAAGACAACAGATCCTTTAGTCCATGCCTCTCTACAGCGGCCACTATCTTATCAAATGCAGCATAGCTCTTTCTTCCAAAGTAGTTCCTGTCTATCCATTGACTGCATACCACTGGGGTCTTCATGTTGAGGTAGACACTGCTGTAGTAATCCGAGTGTAAATCACTCCGAAACCTCAGATCAGCAGCTACCTTCCCACTGCTGTAAGCATCGACTTTTATGAACTTCCAGGCAACATCGCTGCCTTTTCCACTGAATCTCTCCTCTGAGGAACTTCTGTTTCTCTGTCTTGGAGGAGCCATCTTCAAGGGGCCAATCGGGCCAGACACAATTCCTTTCCCTTTGCCCGTATCTTGGCGAGGAGCCACTGAGATGGATCCAACTAAATCTTTGCCCTTGGAAGGTGGTTTCTTAGTTGGGACTTTTGCTACACCCGAGGTGGAGCGGGAGAAGGTTCAGCAACACGCTCTTGCCTTTTGTTGGAACGAGGCTTTGAAGCATGAGGCAATTTCTCTTGATCTATTTCGGCCTCAAAGTCAGAGAGATTCTCATTTGAGGTCGACATTATCCTGACAAAGAAGAGATAAAAGACATAGATAAGAATTGGTGACAAGGGATTGCATTGAGTTGAGATACACTAGAGATTTGATCAGTACACACTGGACTTGTCCGTAGTTCTAGTGCAGACTACTTCGGAGCACCGGACTTGTCCGCACAGATAACGGACTAGTCCGATATGCGGCTGTTCAAACCCTAGCTAAATGAAAATTTTGGAGTTTCTCAATGCATAAGTGAAATAGAGCAGATGGAATACATCAAGGAAACATGTAGTGGCAAAAGAAATCAAGCTATTTGAGCAATACCAAGGAAAATTGAAGAGTTAGGGTTTGGTGAGAAAAATTACCAAATTCTTCGATTCGAGGAGTTTGAAGAGTTGTTGGTGCAGATTAGTCTAGGATTTTCGATCTCTTTGCAATGTAGATCGATTCCCACGGAGATTTGAGTGGATTTGAGGAGAACTCGCAAAATCGCCTTGGGAGCACTTGAGTGAGGAGAGAGAACTTGAGGGAAGTTGTGAGGAGGAAGAAGAAGGGTCTGCATCAGCCTAAGAGGTTAAGGCGTCGATAAACCGGACTAGTATGTGGTAATACCAGACTAGACCGGACAAGCGGACACTTCACGGACTAGTCTACAGTGTGTGGACTAGTCCGGGGTAACCAAAGACTAGTCCGTGGTCACCCGGGCAGGTAAATATAAAAAGCTTTCGTATATATCCGAAGGTGCCTAACAAAGAAATAAGGGACAAAGACACACAAATAATCTTGATGAATATGATCAGTAAACACACAAAAATCAAGCTATGACCATAATTCATCAAGATCTAATAATTAACATAGTTTTTAGGAGAAAACAAGGAAAGATGAGTTTTCAACAAAAAGAACTTGATTTTGAAGATGGCATACAAATATGCAAGATTTCAAGCCACGTTCCGAGCATCAAGAATATTTAGTTCATTTCAAAGCTCACAAAAGCGTTTTTTGTCAAGTGGCTTGGTGAAGATATCGGCTAGTTGTTTCTCAGTTTTGACATGGGAAATGGCTATGTCTCCCTTCATTGAATGATCTCTCAAAAAGTGATGTCGGATATCAATGTGTTTGGTTCTAGAGTGCTCAACAAGATTATGTGCAATTTTAGTTGCACTCTAATTATCACAAAGGAGCAGAATACAATTCATATTGTAACTATAGTCCCTTAGAGTTTGTCGCATCCAAAGGAGTTGTGCACAACAACTTCCGTCTGCAACATACTCGGCTTCGGCTGTAGACAAGACAATGGAGTTTTGTTTCTTGGAGGACCAAGAAACTGGGGACCTACCCAGAAATTGGCAAGTATCAGAGTTTCTTTTTCTATATACCTTGCATCTGGCATAATCTGCATCGGAGTATCCAATGAGATTGAACTTTGAACCTTTAGGATACCAAAGTCCTAGGTTGGGTGTATAAACTAAATATTTCAAGATCCTTTTTACAGCTGTCAAATGGCATTCCTTAGGATTGGCTTGAAACCATGCACACAAATGTACTCTGAACATGATATCTGCCCTAGATGCACATAAATAAAGTAGAGAGACTATGGAATGGTATACCTTTTGATCCACGTTAGGTCCATCTTCATTGAGGTCTAAGTGTCCATTTGTCGCCATGAGAGTCTTTATGGGCTTCGCTTTGTCCATGCCAAATTTCTTGAGAATGTCTTGGGTGTACTTTGTTTGGCTTATGAACGTTCCTTCCTTTAATTGTTTCACTTGGAATCCCAAAAAGTATCTCAGCTCTCCCATCATGGACATCTCGAATCTACCTGTCATGATTTTGCTAAATTCTTGACAAAAATATTTGTTAGTTGAACCAAATATGATATCATCAACATAAAATTGACAAATGAATAAATCATCATAAAAGTGCTTGGTAAACAAAGTGTAATCAACTTTACCAATTTTGAAGCCATTTTCAACTAGAAAATCTCTAAGGCACTCATACCAAGCTCTAGGAGCTTGTTTGAGGCCATAGAGAGCCTTACGTAGTTTGAATACATGGTCGGGGTACTCTCGATTTTCAAACCCAGGGGGTTGCTCCAGTACACCTCCTCCTTGATCGATCCGTTGATGAAGGTGCTTTTGACATCTATTTGATATAGCTTGAAATCATGGTGAGTAGCATATGCAAGTAATATACGAATTGATTGAAGCCTAGCTACGAGAGCAAAAGTCTCGTCAAAATCCAAACCTTCGTCTTGTGAGTAACCTTTGGCCACAAGTCATGCCTTGTTCCTTGTCACCATTCAGTGTTCGTCTTGCTTGTTGCGGAAGACCCATTTAGTGTCGACGATGTTGGACTTGGGTCTTTCAACAAGTTCCCATACTTCATTCCTCTTGAATTTGTTCAATTCTTCTTGCATCGCCATCACCCAGTCAGGATCTCTTAATGCATCTTCAACACTGTATGGTTCCAAAGAGGATACAAAAGAATAATATTCACAGAAATTAGCTATACGGGATCGAGTTGTCACTCCCTTTTGGATGTCACCAATTATGTTGTCGACGGGGTGATCTATTTGTATGCTTTGGTGTACTCTTGGATGTGGCACTTGTGGTCTTGAATCCTCATGATCGTCATCTTCTTCGTCTCCCCCTGGATAGTTCCCTTTATTAATGTTTTGATTATCTTGATGTCCTTGAGGTTGATCTTGTGTGGAACCTCCCCCTTGATCATTTTCCCTTGTTTGTTGTTCATCTTCTTCATTTGGATTTTGAGGTGATGCTTGTGGTTGAATATCGCCCAGCGCCATTCTTCTCAATGCTTGACATGGAGCTTCTTCTTGATCTAGCACACACTGGTCAACTTGCTCTACTTGAGAGCCGTTAGTTTCATCGAACACTACGTCACGTGCTACTTTAACAAGTCCAGAGGCTTTTTTGAAGACACGATAAGCATAGGAGTTCGAATCATAGCCAAGCAAGAAACCTTCATCGGACTTCTAAGCGAACTTCGAACCCTAGGCTTCTTGTCTAGAATATAACATTTTGAATCTAAAACTCAAAAGTATGAAATATTTGGTTTGTTACCGGTGAGTAGTTCATATGAGGTTTTCTTGAGTAAACGATGAAGGTATAGTTGGTTTATGGCGTGACACGCGGTGTTAACCACTTCAGCCCAAAACCAGTCCGAAGTCTTGTATTCATCGAGCATTGTCCTCACCATCTTAATGAGTGTTCGGTTCTTCCTTTCGGCTACCCCATTTTGTTGAGGAGAGCAGGGTGCTGAAAATTCAGGCTTTATTCCTTCTTCATCTAGATACTCCTCAACTCGAGTATTCTTGAGTTATGTTCCATTGTCACTTCCTATGTTCTTGATCCTCAATGAGAATTCATTTGGAGCCCGTCTGAGAAATTTCTTGAGTGTTCCTCGAGTTTCTGTTTTATCATGCAAAAAGAAACCCACATGAAGCATGAAAAATCATCGGCAATGACTAAACCATATTTGTTACCACTGATGCTTATGTAAGAAATTGGACCGAATAGGTCCATGTGGAGGAGCTCAAACGGTCTTGTTGTAGTCATGACATTCTTGACGGGATGGGGTGCTCCTACTTGCTTCTCGGCTTGGCACGCGCTACAAGACCTGCCTTTCTCAAAAATGACATCCTTTAAACCTCGGATGTGATTGCCTTTTAGACGTTTTTGTAGATTGTTCGTACCAATATGTGCTAGGCGTCTATGCCACAACAAACCCATGTTAGTTTTTGCAATAAAGCATGTGTCAAGTTTGCCTTTATCTTTGTTGAAGACAACTAGATAAAGTTATCCTTTTAGCACACCCCTGAATGGAATAGAGTTATCACTCCTTATAGAGACAGTCACACCCTCATTAGTGAATAAACAATTATAACCTTTATCACATGGCTGAGATATGGACAAAAAGGTTATAATCTATGGAATCAACATGTAAAACATGAGAAAGTGTATGTTGTCATGAAATTGCAATTTTACCGGTACCTAGCACCCTTCCTTGACTATTATCACAAAAATAGATGCCTTCTATTAAGTATTCCTTTTTTTTCATACTCCACGAACATTTTTCTTTCTCAGGTCATGTGATTTATGCATCCACTATCTAGCACCCATTTTGCTACACCAGATGAATAAGCCCGCAAAAAGAAATTATGCTTTGGTCTTAGGTACCCAAGCTTGCTTGGGTCCTTTGAGGTTAGTTACAAGTGATTTGGGAACCCACACACGAGACTTGGTGTTCTCATGGCGTGGCCCAACATATTTAGCATAAGCTTTTCCAACCATTTTTCATAAGCACATATGAAGCATCAAAGGTTCTAAATAAGATTTGTTGTCCATATGAGTTCACAATGTTCAATTTATCAATGTTATCATATTTTCCAACTTAGGAAGAGTTTCCCTTGACAAAAACAATGCAATCCTTGTCATTCTTGTGGCTTGTAGCATTTTGCCTTTCACCATAATAATACCCGATGCCATATTTAACATTAGGAGGTCTTGTGACCGAGTATGAACTGCGTGCATACTTGATCTTCTCCTTGTCAAATATGCCACTTTGGGAGGGATGCTGTCTTTTGCCAAGTTAACTTTTATTTCAAGTTGGTGTTATTTTTGGCACATGTACAATTAATGACAGTTTTGGATTTGATATGTTGAGAAGGTGAGCTTGAAGAGGATGAAGAACCACTTTGCTTGAGTGGCTCAACTTGTGTCTCAAGGATCTTGTTAACTTTGGTTAAGTTAGCAAGTTCATCCTTGATAGTCATGTTTGAGTCTTTTAACTTCAAACAAGCTTCCTTGCTTGATGCTAACTCAAGATATTCCTCCTTTTCTTGCTTGAAGCTAACAAGCTTCCTTTCTAGTGATTTACTTTGCTCCTTTTCAAGCTCAAGGAGCTTTTCAATCTCAAGATATTCCTCCTTTTGGAGAATGATCATATCTTCTTGGTGATTGACTAGCTCCTCCTTATCAACAATCTTATCCATTAGAAATTCCATTTTAGCAGCAGTCTTTTGTCTATACCAGTAAGCATGTCTTCATCATCACTAAAATTATCAATATCACTAGTAAAAGAAAGTGAGGAGGAAGATTTCGTTATAACCTTTCTTTTTCCTTCCCTGGCCATTCGACATGTGTGGTCGTTGTCCTTCCATGCGCCCATGGTTGGGAAGAGAGTGGACTTCTTGGTAGGCTTCTTGATGGCTATAGTGGCCATCTCCTCTTCTTCTTCAGATGATGACTCATCATTGGAGTCCCACTCCTTCCCTAGATGTGCTTGGCCATATTGCTTGTTTTTCTTGAATACTTTATTTTACTGAGGCTTGTTGTCTTTACTCTTTCTCTTATTATCTTCATGTGGACAATCTACTATGAAATGTTCATACTCTCCACAATTATAGCATGCACGTCTCATCTTGGGTCTTTGTTTGTGCCCATGTCTTCCTTCATTTGAGCTACCACCCTTTCTTCTTCTCATTATTTTCTTGAACTTTTACATGAACAAGATCATGTCTTCTTCATCGACATCACTGCTTTCATCTTCACCATCATCTTCCTCAGGAGCTTCTCGAGCTTCTTTTGATGCGGGCTTGCAGGTTGCCTTTAGAGCAACTCCTTTCTTCTTTGCTGAGGTAAGGTTAGCAAGTTCCTTGACATGCTTGGCTTCCTTCTCCATAATTTTGAAGTTGATGATCTTGACAAGAATTTCGTCCGGGTCATTTTTTGATACCTTGGAATTTCTCTAATCATAGAGCAGAGCATCAAGTTCCAATGCATGAATGCTCTATGAATCAGTTTGACCACTTCATGATCTGTCCACTTCTTGCTACCATAAGCTCGGACTTTGTTGATGAGAGACTTCAGTCGGTTGTAAATAGCTTGGGGTGATTCACCTTCTTCTATAGCAAATCTTCCCAATTCACCTTCAATCATCTCAATTTTAGCTTCGTGTACAATCACCTTCATGTGCGGTTTTGAGAGTATCCCAGATTTCTTTTGCAATCTCAAGTCCATCCACCTTGGTGAACTCATCTAGGCTCAATGATGATGTAATAACAACTGCGGCTTGAGCATTTTGATGAATAGCTTGCTCTTGACTTGGAGTTAGCTCTTCATCATCACCTGGAATATCTATCCCTGTACACTATATGCCAAAGACTTGGGTTAAGAGATATAAGGTGCATTTTCATGTTTTTTCTCCACATTTTACAGTCGTTTCCATCAAAGTAAGTGCTTTGCCTAAAGGAATTGACAAGTAATGACTATTATTAGAATTTAAATGCTCATAGTTAAAAGGATATCGGGAGTAGTCTATGTGACTACTCCCCTTTTCTTCTCATCTTCAATCTTCTTCTTTCCTTTTGGAGAGAGTGCCTTCTTCCGCAGAACAGCCTTGAGTTCAAGAATCTCCTCATCATCATCCTCACAGTATTGAATGGCATCGAGGAGTTTCTCTAGTTTTTGGTTCCTTTCATCATCACCCTTTTCATTGTTGAAGCTCTTGTGTTCATCCTTGATGTCCGACATCGTCTCTTCGAGCGGTGAGTCTCTTTTGAAGAGTTTGGCTCTGATACCAATTGAATACAGCCTAGAGGGGGAAAAATAGGCTTTTTGAACTTTTATCAATCCCCTGAAACACTTAACAAAGAGATCAAATACAGGGAGGCCGAACTCGTCCGTTATGGTGCGGACTAGTCCGGTATACGCGGACATGGAAATCAAAGTAGATATTTCATTTTACTTCTAGTAGTCTATGCAGCAGAAAGCAATTCACAACTTAAGTATATTATGATGATGAAGTATGAGATTGCAACTATCAAGTTTAATACAAGGTTTCAATGAAAATTAAACAAGAATTTGCAAACCCTAAAATATTATCAAAATGTAGAACAAAATCACGCGAGACAAGATTTTATCCGGAGGTTCGATTCCACTGAGGAATCTACGTCCCCGTTAAGGAGTCTATGGAGGACCTGGTCTTAACTAACCCTTCCCTCGTTGAATCGCCACGGAGGCCGACTCTCAATCACTAACCACACAGGGGGTAAATAACTCATTCAAGGGGCCTTCTCACAAGATGAGGGCTCCCCAAAGATTACAATGAATGAGCACACTCAACCACACTCAAAAGATGTACAGTAAACAATGAGAGTGTGCGAGAGATCAAACCCAAGTGTTCAAGATCGTGTAGAACAAGTTCTCTCCTTTGTCCAATCCCTAATCCTCAAGGATTTGATCCTTCTAGGTTTAGAATGAGTGGAGAGAAGTATTTTTAAGCTCTTGGGAGGTGTGACAGCGCAGGGAGTCGAAAGAGTTTGTTGTGTGGCCGTGCACCTCTTTTTATACTAGGGTTTCCAAAAGTTACCGTTGGGGTTTGCGAGGCCCGGACTAGTCCGTAGTGGACACCAAACTAGTCCGGTGTGCATGTGTGAAAAACCCTAAGTGTTGATGGATACTGGACTAGTCCTTGAAGGTGCGGACTAGTCCGTCCTGGCTTAGGAAGTTTTCGGACTAGTCCGGTAGATATCGGACTTGTCCGGTGTGGTGAAAAAGTGTACAACCGAGGACAAGTACGCACTTGGAGGACTTGTACGATTTTCACTCAGAAGATTTTCGGACTAGTCCAGTGGATATCGTACTAGTCCGGTGTTGTGCAAATGTGAAGGGCTGCAAACAAGTCCGCACCTGAAGGCCCATTTTTATCCAGAGAGATTTCGGAATAGTCCGGTGGATATCGGACTAGTCCGACTTCCTGATATTTGTGCAGTGAGTACAATCTTTTTCACTTGAGCTCTTGGGGTGTGTTTCTCCAACACAGTCCTTACAAAATAAATCTATTCTTTTCAAGTCTTGAGCTCTTCTCTTTTTGGATCCTCATTCTCCTTTCTTTTTGTGATTTCCTTCTAATCTCTTTAAAACCCGCGCTCATCTCAACAATTTTGTTTGGATCTCATTTGTTTGTCATTAATCAACCAAAACGCACAAGGGATGCCTAGATGCACTTTCATGAGTTCTCTTCGAGTAGTGACGGGAGTGGTGTTAGCTGGCACTTTGCTATGTGGTAGAGTCACATCATGCATGGCCGTCCTTTCAGAATGGAAGGCGTCTACATCAGCCCATGTTCGTATTGAATGCTGCCACCTCCTCCCTACTCTCGAGCTCGGCAAGATCTAATGACTCACCTCAGTGGTCAGGGCTCAGATAGATTCGCTATCCATTGACGGTCGTTATATACCAATTTCTACCATCAATATACCTCAATTATGTGAAGGAATAGATATTTCTTACACACATCACCTTTAGATTTGACATAATTCCACTTGTACTTGGAGAAATAGTGCATGTAGGTATTTTATTGCATAAATAATGAACAATGAGGGGAGCACTCCTGAAAAGTGACATCTCGACCGATCACGCGATGACATGTGACATCACATGGATCCATGGACCCATTTCTAGGCGTATGCGAAGGTATCCAATGTCGATTCCTGCGGGGATGAGGTCAGGGCCCACCAGATAGTGACCTAGAGGAAGCACACCATGAGGGCACGAGGACCAATTCGGGCGACTTCCTGGTGCCAAACTCGATCAGTCGACACATGTTGACTCCCTGTGGTGCCCTGAACCTGGTGGAGACTAATTAGCGCGCAAAAGATGCAAGGAACCACCTCTACTTCGTGTTTGATTGTGGAGTAAATGTATGTGATAGGTGTAGGTGTTATTATGATCTGTAGTTATTGTCATTATTCGGTTATTATAAACACAATACACCTTCACTATAGTCTAACTAGGTAATAACATGATTATGTTAATATCAATATGTTAGTGCTTGGTCCCAACATTGGTTCAAAGATGTTTAGGCTAGTAATTACCTTAGAAAGATATTTGTACCAAGGATTCTAAGGTACTTATTTAACATGTAAGCGTGGTGCTTAGATAGTTAAGTATCGTTGGATGTCTCGTAGGCCCATGGTTTGTTGCGGTAGGTGGCAAGTGGTGACAGCCATGTTCATCCTTTGCACCCCCCCCCCCCCCCCCCCACATTTGGCTATGCCACATGCTCTTAGTGGGAATCGTCCTGATGTTGTCGGGGGTAAACCCATGCTCGATGTGTTAGACCACTGACACCTAGTATTCGTCGTTAGCATACTCATGTACACTAATAGGCTATATATGAGTAAATAGAGAACAGTAGGAGTAGCTCCATATCGTAACTTGACCTTCAATAGGACATCCTTACCCATTAGAGTAGATTGCTTAGGTGTGTGTCACACTACCCCCACTACATCATTTACCCATCCTACCGGAATCCTCACTAGAACACCCAACTCTTCCTATGATCTTGCCACTCTTCGCTTGCATTCCTTTGTGATAAAATAAATATGATACCCTCGATAATACTCTTGGGTGAAATTCTACAGCGATACTTTCCGTGTGCTTGCAGAACTCATCTTGCTTTAGATTAGGTTAGCCTAGTGCCAACTGCATAACTAGCACGAGTTGATGAACTGTAGACGTTAAAAAATACAAACACTATCCCGACCCTGATGGTCAGGTTTTGGGTGGTAGGTTGTTTCTCACGCCGGAGGTTGGACAAGGTTCACGTCTTGCTGTAGTCGTACACCATTTGTTGGTCCGATATTCACGGGTACCCAGGGTACACAACCCTATCACATAATATCAATGTCTTTGTTCTAGCATGTTACACAAGGTTTTTAGCAATCCAAATAGCACTAGTGTTGTTACAGAGTATTTGAATACTATCTAGATAAACCTCTAATCCTTATGTGTTTGAACAATCCATAAAATTCGTGAGCAAGTGCTAGTAGGAGCTACATATTCAAACGCAGCCGTGGATCATGCAAGTCAAGTTTGTTTTTGTAAAAGCCCTAAATTCAAAGTACAAAGTTCATATAGGCGAAATTAAAATTTGAATGGGAAAAAGAAATCATATTGGAAACTGAGATCAAACTAATTTAAACTTCAATTGAGGGAATTCAAAAATTCAAACCATGCTACTGTTCAAACTTTGCCAAAATAACATTTTGAGTTCACCATTAGATTCCATCTAAATAGCACCCCTGCAAATTTTCATAAGATTTGGGGCACAATTTCTATTTAATTCAATGGGTACATTGAATTCAGTTCAAATTCAAATTTGAATTTCACCTGAAACTTGTCCAAATTTGAAATCACATTCCAGAATATTAATTTACACATTTGAATTTGCCTCTCCACAAAAATATAGAATTTTTGGATCAATATTGGTGGGAGAATTAAAGGAGCAGAGAAGATAGGCTTAAGGGGGTTGTGGGACCCACTGGTCAGTGGGACTTCTACGGGAGTGCTCTGCACGCCGTTTTCCCGTCGTTGCTCCGCCCGACACTGCACGACATGCACTCCCCAGCGAGCTGCTTGCCAGCTTGAGCGCATCCCGGCGTGCCCCTTATGCCTCCCTTGGTGCCTTTCCTCACGCCATCGACGAGGACAACAGCGCCGCTCATTTTCCTCCCTCCCGTGAAACAGAGCACCACCGCCTCCCTTTCCTCCCTAGTGAGCACCTTGGTCTTGCCTCTTTTCTCTTCGATGCAAACAGCAAAGGTGGCACCAAGGCTATGCTCTATCATCTCCACCAATTGGCTCATCGTTTTGCTCATTGTTTTGCCCGTATTTTGAAGTGTCGCAAACGTTCACGGTGAAGCCGCCAGGAACTGCCTTTGCATCACCGTCGCCAGCCCTCCACTAGCCGCATTACACCTCGACTTCAACAGCAAGAAGGATCGCCAACGCGAGCTCTTTCTCACGGTAAAACCCGTGCCTCCTTTCCTTCAGTATGGAGCAAATGGTTTGAGTTTTACCGACGCTAGTTTATTTTGAGCTTCCTAGGTCATCGATTTAATTATGTTTCTACGTGTAACAATTCTTCAATCCAATTAAGGATTATATTATATACCTCCGAACACACGTCTCTACCAAGAATCAAGAGGAACTATCGAGTAACGGTCCAGTTCTTGTGTTTATCCCCACCGCCATGGAAAAAGTGTCAGACCACCGTCGAAGTCGACCTTGCCAACCATTTCACTCCTATTGCACCTCCAAATCGTCTTCCTCATGCTCCCAGGAACATTCCCAGCTTTTTCCCGAGGTGCTTGCCCTTTCCGAGCGATTCCGACCATCGCTGAATCACTAGCTCCGCCGCCGCCGTCGTGCGCTCATCTCTGGCAGTCGTCGACTCGTCTAGACCTCACCAGTGTGTTGCGCATACGATTTTAGGGTTAGGCGGCCAAGACCGAGCCGAGAGAAGGTCTATGCAGCAATCCCGGCAAGCGCCTCCATGGTTCTGGCGAGAAGCGCCGCCTCGCATCGCGAGGTTGAAGAAAGGACGCAGGCCTCGCATGTCAACGACGCATTGAACCGCACAGACAGCTGTGGCATCATATCTAATGTGGCTGCACGGGTTAACCCCGTGGCCCTCTGTGTGGCCCAGATGCGATTGCCCCATTTAAATGAAGTGGGGCAGGCTGGATTATTCAAATTTTCCTTTAGGAAATTATTCCAGAATTTGGCAAACTTTGAAAATCAATTTCTCTGAGCATACTTGCTCAACTAATTCCCTATAAATTCTGGTAGACTCATCTTGATCCTGACTTTGCAGTGGCGCAATGTGTTGAACATGAAAGTCCCAGAATTTTCATAATTAATTCATTTGAGCTAATTTTTTGGGAAATTAATTAATCCTATTCTGTTTATTGGAAAATTCCCAATTTTGGTCAGGACGCTGTTAAAAATACCTTTGATCTCCAGTATAAATTTCAAGTTCATTGGACTTCAATTACTTGGTGAATTGGTATTCCAGTTCTCTATGTCCTATAAAAATAGAAAATGTACATAAACATTTCCATAATTTTCCCCAAACTTGTAAAATCAATTTCTCTCTGTAGGAAGCTTAGAAAATTATGAAAAAAATTCCTAGAACCAGTGAGACCCCCCTACCAAGATCATCCACTGTTGTCCATGAAAAATGTCCAGAATTACTACCAAAATTCAGAGAAGGCTTTTAATTGTTGGAATTTTAGGGACAACAAGCTTCCTTGAACATCTCCAATTTTTGGTCCAGATCTTCCTCATAGAACCTAGTATCCACTATAAAATCCCAAAGCCAATTAAAATCATTCCGTAACAGAAACTATATTTAGAAGTTGATTCGTATAGTTCTATATCACTTATATGCTTTCATATTATGGACTTCATATAGTAACTGGGACCGAGGAGGAGCTGGAGGCATTGGAAAACATTCCCCCAGAAGCTAACTTTCCCTCTGACTCTGTCGAAGTGTACGAACGACACTTCCCCCGGTACTACTAAACTATAGCCCGCGGAGGTTCTTGTATCGGTTTGGGCGTGCGGAGATCTAGAACAAGATGATGACACAAATGGTTTACGTGGTTCGGGCCGCCTAAGCGTAATACCCTACTCCATGGGGTGTGTGTTGTTGTATCGAGGATTTCAGCAGTGCTGGTGTGGATATGAGCCTGTATGTCCATGTACCGTGCGGCACACTCCTTTTCTAATCTAAGGACTGGCCGTTACAACACTTGCCTGACCCGACATGTGGCCCTGGCGTATTTAATAGCCTAATGCACGGTCTACGAGTATTAAGTGTGATTAACAGTGTGACAACATGTCTTAATGGTAGCGTTACCTCTATTAACAGCCTACTAATCATGTGCCATTAATATAGCATTAATGACACGTAATCAGGTCTTGTAACTGTCGCTTTAACTGTCTTTGAATGTCCGTGATGTTAGAGATCCGCCAATATTCCCGTTGGTGTAAGGTCTGGAGGATCCACACGTGGTAGCTACGGAGCTTCCCCTCGTGGGGAGATAGGTCCGGAGCTGCTATACACGTGGCGGCACCGGAGCTCCCCTCTACTAGGGGTTAGATCCGGGGTCATTATACATGTGTCAACCGCAGAGCTTCCCCATGCTGGGAGTTTAGCTCTGGTCTTGCATTACACGTGGCAATCCCAGAGCTACCCATACAAGGGAGGCGGGTCTAGTGCCGTGTGGCATGTGGGGCCTGAGGAAGCCTTCAACTCTGACAGGTTGAACTCTCTTGCACTTTCTTGCGGTTTCATGGGGTACCCGATATGCAGTGTACCGACAGTGGCCCCTGGGCCCACCTCTGGGAGAAACCCTTTGGGTTAAATTATTATACTAGAGCTGGGGGCATCCTCAATTCCCGGGTCGTGACTTCAAAGGTCTTCTGTTGTGCTGTTGGGGCAATGGTACGGGGTTAATCGATCGTCTTGTGGCTTGTTTTGAATGCAGCAGATGAGATATTTGAGTGTGGATCTCATTCAATTGAAGGTCGTTGGTTCCCAATACGAAAACCGTATCGGTTCTGAGCGCCTTGTGAGGCTGCCGCCTTTGGGTTTCCTGCCGTCCATCATGACAACAGTTCGCCTGGGGTAATAACCTCGATCTCTTCGTCGGGGTGGCCCGGGGCCCACTTGTCATTGACAGGGTATATTTTTGAAATGTGGCTTTCCTCTTGTTGCGGTTTCAATCCAAGCATCGCGGAGGCTTACTTAAGAGGGAAAGTATGCTTGGTTTGAGGACTCTTTACACTTTTGATCAAACTTGAGCTCAGAGCCTCCCAAACTTCACCTAGTTTTCCTTTCCTTTGCTCCACTTTGTCACGATGGAGTTAGGTCTTCCCAAAAGTCTCATCAACAGCAAGGATGATCTGATGAAGGTTCGGACCTACATGGGGTGGTCCAGCGACTCCTTCACGTCGGCAAGCTCCCCTTCAAGAAAGAGCGTCGTGGTGACATGGTGTACTTCTCGGCGTACACCATGGTGGGACTGATCCCACCTTTCTCGAGCTTCATCTTGATGCTGCTGGACTTCTACGGCCTCCAACTGCATCATCTCGGCCAGCACTCCCTCCTACTCATGGAAACTTTTGTCCACTTCTGCGAGATGTGGGTGGGTGTGCCTCCCTGCGTCGAGTTGTTCTGGACCTTCTTCACTGTCCACACCACCGGCAAGGGGACTGAGCTGCTTGGCTTCTACTACTTCGTGAAGCGCAAGAACTGCCCCTTCAAGTACTTGAAGTCGTCCCCCTCCGGCAAATGGGATGACTGGAAGAATGATTGGGTCATCATTGCAGTGGAGGAGCATGACAGGTTGGAGCTGCCCCAAGGACTCCCCAATGTTGACACAGATGCGTGGAATGTAGTTTCGAAGCTGTCAGATGAATTTAACCCTGTCTTGACCAGGATCCAAGAATGTGTGGAGGTTGGAGTGACCCCCCAGATGGTCTTCGGAAACTTCTTGGTGAACAGGTGGGCTCCGCTGAGGAGGAGAGAGAGGCTCACCTGGGTTTCAACAGTGTGATGGATACCGACCGGATTGAAACCGGTCTGGACTCCAACTTGGATGACGAAGCCCTGAGGCTCCATCTCAAGAAATTTTAGCACGGGTTGATCACCGATGATGCATTGACTCTGCGGCTGCTTTACTACCTCTAAACATGATTCCAGAGATCAGCAGGGAGCTCCGGAGTAAGATGCCAGCGTTAGACGATCTTGGTGAGGTGGAAAAGCGTAGAGTCTCCAGGGTTGTGATCCCCGGAGCTTCCGAAGAGGTGGTCGCCCCTACTCCAAGCCAGAGGGTTGAAGACATTTGCAAGGCAAGGGCAAGGAGCCAGCCGAATCTTCCGGTCAGAAGAGAAAGCTGAGGCATGCTGATGGGAGCTCCATCAGGTCTGCTCTGGTGACAACTGCCCCTTCTCCCTGGCGAGGGAGGTCTTCAGGGACGACACCTCCTCAGTTACAATCGTATTCAAGAGGCACTAGCTCCGGACAATCGACTCCGGTCCTGGTGCCATCGAGGGGCTCCTGGTCCGGAGGTTCTTCCCGGCCGAGGGAAGTTCTGGCTGGGAAGACTCCAGCTGCTGCAGATGGCCCCTGGCAAAGCCCCAAAGTTGCTGTCTCACAAAACTTGGTGGGCTCTGACTCCAGGCCTCAGAAGAAGAGGTTCCGCGACGACTGGGGCGGTAGCATCCCCAGGTAAGCATCGTGGACCTACTATTGAAATGCTAATATTGTTTTTATTATATTTTTAATCTTCTCATCCCTTTATTTCTAGGGTGTCGAGAAAGGAGTCCGAGACTTCAGCATCTATTGCAGCAATTGGGGCTGCACATGCTGAAGTCCTGGCTTGGACCATTGAGCCTTCTCCTCAAGTGGTGGCAGAAGACACGATAGCTCCGATGCTAGCTGTCGTGGACTTAGATCCAAAAGAAATTCCAGAAGCTCCCGTGGTAGCACCGGACTACAGGGGAGAAGTTGTTGAAGATGCACCACCGGCAACAGCGTCATAGGCCGAGGCTCCAGTGCGGGAGTTAGAGATGTTGGAAGCTCCGGCGTCTAAGCCAGAGGTTATCAAGGCTCTGGTCCCTGCATTAGAAGTTGTTGCGGGGCCGGCGGCAGTAGAAGATCCGGCCCATGAGCCGGAAGTCGTTGAAGCCCTGGACGCTGAACCGGAGAAGATTGAAGCTCCGACCGCTGAGCCGGAGATGGTTTAAGCTCCGGCCCTCGAGCCAAAAGTTATTGAAGGTTCAGTTGCTGAGCCGAAGATGCTTGAAGCTCCATCTGCTGAGCCGCAAGTGGCGGATGCACCGGCGTCTGAGCCAGTGGTAATGGGGGCTCCGGATGAAGCTCCAATACTCGCCCTGGAAGTAATTGCTCCGGAGGTGTCCATGTTGGAGCCAGAACACCATGAGGAGGCGAAGCCAGCAACTAAAGACCCAGAAGCAGGACCTTCGACTTCTGCTCTCGAGGTAGAAGCTCTTGCAGTGGGATCTTCCTCGACGGCTTCCGAGGAGCTCATGGTGGGTGGCCCTAGTGCTACAGAAGCTCAGTGAACCTCTCTTGTAGAGTGGGACCCTATTTTTGTTATGGAGAAGCCTCTGGAACCAGCAGAGATGACCTCTGCAGGTCTGGAGCCCATCCCCTTGGTGTTGTCCATTGACAATGCCTCCTCGAGCCTCCAACAAGTTCCGCTCGCCTTCGATCACGAGGGCAAAGTTATTGAAGAGGAGCGCCATACCTTGAGGCATTGGCGCAACAAGCTCCACTTCGAGACCAAGCGTGCACAGACAAGGCTTGCTGATAAGAAGGACTGGATCAAGAGGGAAACAACCCGCATGGAATACTGGGGCAAACTGCTGGAGGAGAAGGAGGCCACCATTAGGGCCCTCGATGCTAACTCTCGGGATATTCTCGAGCGTTCCAAGGAAAGGAATGATGCTGCTGATGAGCGTCATGAGAAACTCACATCTTTAAATGAGATTCTCCAGAAGCTTCGAGCGGACCTTAATGCGAGGGAATAAAAACTCCTGGAGCAACAGGAGGATGTTTTCAAAAGGGAGGAGGAGATCACCCAGAAATTGACTCTGGCTGAGCAAAATTTTGCATATTGCACTAAGAAGTTGGATCTGTGGAGTGAGGAAGAAAAGGAGAAGTTCTGGAAACTGGGGCAGGATCTCTCAAAAAGAGAAGCTGATGTTGTCACCAGAGAAGGGAAGGTAAGAGGCAGGGAGAAGGACCTGGACGAACAATGGAACTGTATCCACCTCCGGGAGTCGGAGCTAGTCGATCACGAAAAGCAAGTTGCTGAGAGTATGCAGCAACATGCCAAAGTGGTCGAGCGCCTCACTCGAGAAGGTTTGGAGCTTGCAGCTGCCCGGATGTCACTGGAGGAGCTGCAAAGCTTGAGGGAGACTGAATCCATTCAAGTATGTGACTCCTTGGGGCGTGCAGACAGAGCCCTTGTGGCTCTTGGCTTCAGTCCAGTATGCCCGGAGGACCCAGCACAGGAGTTGGACCAGACGAACGGGCGCTTGGCTCAGCTGGCAGCAAACTCGATGCAATAGGTGATGTCATTGCTGATCAGCTAGACACAGAGGGAAAATCTCTGGCCAAGAACGTTGCTGAGTATGTCTTGGCGTGTTACAAAAGCCGAGATCGTCAATTTTCTGTCGATCCAATCTTTGAAGGACTCATTGCCGAAGAGGAGGATGCTGCCAAAGCTAGTGTCCAAGAGGCTGCTGAGAAGGTTGCTTCGTTTTTCCGCAGGACTTAGATCCTCCAGTGGCTAGGACCTTTTCCTTTTGCCTTTTGCTGTATCCCTGATTTTGTAATCCAGTACTTTTAATGAATTAAATCCACTCTTTCTGCTATGAATTTCACTTTGTCTTCAACATACTATGCTTTGTCTTGTTGGCCCCTGGTATATGTGCACAATTTGATTGTGATTATATACCAAAAGGTTTTGAAAGTATGTTGATGACTTAAACGCTTCAAACTTGTAGATTTTGGGTCCGACGTCTTTAACTATGATGCTTCTGGAAACCCTTTGTCGCGTCGACGGTGGGCCCCCACGGGGTTGTCGGAGCTTGATAGGTCCAGTAGAGCCCAATGTCAATGCACAAATCGTCGACGGCAGGCCCCCTGGAGTTGTTGGAGCTTTGTAGCTCTGACGACACCCACTGCCAACATGTAAAATGTAGACGACAGGCCCCCTTGGAGGATGTCAGAGCTTAGTAGATCCGACGTCGTCCACCATCACTATTAGTTTTTTGTTTTTCCTGCACATTAGAGACAAGAAATAGTAAAATTCGTCCTCTTATCTATAAATTGTTTGTGGCTTATCGTTCTTATTTGAGTTTTAGATCCAAAGAAACATTATATGATAACAAGCAAATTGATGTAATCTTTCTAGATCCGCATGCTTTTTCAGTACTCACCCTAGTGAGGCCTGCCGGAATGTAGGTAGAATGGCGTACTTCGGGTGCAGGACCAGGCTAAGTCGATAGCACACTCTGGACCTATGTTGTCTTGGCGTTCAGGCAAGTAGACTATGCAGCAATGTTAAGATCCAAGAGACCATCAGTATAACTTGTGACGCATATGAATAACTTGGACCAAAACTTAAAAATAATTGCACAACTTCATTATAGACAAGAAGGATAAAAAATAATAATTCGAAATATCGAGCCTTGTACAAAAATAAAATGCACGTGGAGTTTGTTTTCACACAACAATGTCCTTCATTATAGGTCTGGATTACAGGGGAGACAAGGACACACTTAGGGTACATGACCAGGCTAAGTGTGCTATACACCTTGTACTAGCCCGGGGCAGGTAGTTACACTTTTAGTTCTGTGACCGTATAGTGTTACTTGAACTTCCCGAACTCTCTCGGAGGGGACCGGATGCTCTTTCGGAGGACCTACCCGATTCTGTATATTGACTCTATAACATACATTGTGTGTAATTACAGACCCACCTCCGTGATTCTAAGTATAAAACTTACCAAGGTGCTCGATGTTCCAAGGATTAGGAAGCGGAGTCCCATCCTAATTTGCCAAGCGAATACATTTGGGACGGGATACTTTGATCACTCGGAAGGGACCTTCCCAGCTGGGGGAAAGTTTGTTCATCCCTTCGTGAGTTAGTATTTTCCGCAGCACCAGATCACCTTCCTCGAGCTGTCGGTTGTGCGCATGCCTTTGATGATAGCGCCGGAGCGCTTGGCGATAGCGTGCATTTCGAATAGCTGCTTGACACCTTACCTCATCGACGAGGTCAAGGTCTTTACGCCGAAGTTGGTCCTGCGCAGCTTCGTCGAAGGTCCGGACCCGGAGCGATCCCATGGTGATTTCTGGAGGAAGGACTGCTTTTGTTCCGTACACCAGGAAGAAGGGTGTTTCCCCAGTTGACCAGTTAGGTGTTGTCCTGTTCACCCACAATGTAGACGGAAGCTCTTCAATCCAGTTGGCTCCATGCTTTTTTAAGCGTTCGTATGTACGTGTCTTGAATACTTTTAGGATTTATGCATTTGCTCTCTCGGCTTGGCCATTGCTTGCTGGGTGAGCTACTGATGCGTAGCTGACTTGAATGCCGAGGTCTTCGCAATATTCTTGGAATGCAGCACTTGTAAATTGGGTTCCTTTGTCAGTTATGACTTTGTTCGGAACTCTAAATCTGCATATTATGGACTACAAGAACTTGATTGCTGATTTCTTGTTAATTGTCACAACTGGAGTAGCTTCCGACCACTTGGTGAACATGTCGATGGCGATTTACAGGAACCTGTAACCTCCGATGGCTTTTGGGAATGGTCCCAAGATGTCCATACCCCACACAACGAATGGCCATGTAGGAGGTATCATTTGCAGTGATTGAGCCGGTGTGTGAATTTGTTTTGCGTGGAACTGACACGCTTCACACTTTTCACTAGCTCGACTGCATCCTGAAGTGCTGTAGGCCAGTATAAGCCATGCTGGAAGGCTTTACCAACCAACGCGTGGGAAGATGCGTGGTTCCCACACTCGCCTCCATGGATTTCCGCGAGGAGCTCGTGGCCTTCTTCCCTTGCAATGCATCGCATTAGGATGCCCTTGGCAGCACGCCGTTAGAGATCCCCTTCTACCAGTGTGTACCTTTTAGCCAACCTGACGATCTGGTCAGCGGATACACTATCTTTAGGAAGGATGTTGCCTTTCAAGTAGCTCCAGATCTTTGAGATCCATACATCAGAGCTAACTTGAGCTTCTGAGTCTTGCGTGCTGGGTTGCTCGGAGCTTTCAACATTACTTATGACCCTTGGTGGATGCCATGGTAACAGGGCCACCGGGACCGCCAGCTTTGAAGTGCTGGTCTCGCCCCCTTCGCTCAGTTCGATAGACTGAGTTGTTGGTCTTGATAAGCTCCAGACCAAGATTCCGTCTGGAGCTGAAGCTCCGGTTGAATCCTTAGTCGAGAGTTCATCGGCATCAGCATTATGGAGACGCTGAACATGATGGAGATCCAGGACTTTGAAGTCTTTCTGAAGCCTCTGGACTTCAAGGAGATAGGCGGCTAGCTGGGGGTTGTTGTAGCAGCATTCACCTTTGACTTGTTTTATGATGAGCTGCAAATCACCCTTCACCAATAGCTGTTTGACACCGTAGGATAGTGCCACCTTGAGCCCATAAATCAGAGCTTCATACTCCTCCATGTTGTTGGTTGCCTTGAAGTCAAGGTGAACCATGTATGTGACCTTCTCCCGGTCGGTGCGAGGAGAAGGATTCTAGCTCCGGCCCCCTGCTTCTGCACAGAGCCGTCGAAGTAGAGAGTCCAGTGAGGTTCAGTGAAGACCGAGACCTTAGGTTCTGGTTTTTGCTCCCTGGGGCCCCCAGGGTTTGATGGAGAGGGAGTTCACTCTGCCACAAAATCAGCCAAAGCCCGACTCTTGATTGCTTGCCGTGGAACGAATTTGAGATCGAACTCAGTCAACTCTGCTTCCCACTTTGCGATATTCCCAGTTGAATTAGGGTTATGCAATATAGCACACAATGGATAAGAAATTACCACTGATATCTTGTGGGCTTGGAAGTAGTGACGAAGCTTCCTTGAGGCAATAAGGACTGCATATAGCAGCTTATGCACCTCAATGTAGCATGGCTTGGCGTTGTGGACTACTTCACTGATGAAGTACACTGGGTGCTAGACTGTCCGGACTCTTCCAGAGGAGCCCAGAGCTTTCTCTTCATTGACTCGGACCCTCCCGGAGGGGTCCGAGCCTTCTTGTTGAGCTTTCCAGACCCTCCCTGAGGAGTCCGAAATTTCTTCTTGTTTTATATGGACCTTGTTGGAAAGGTGCGAATGATCTTGGTCAGCCAGGTGAACCCTCTCGAGCAAGAGGGGTTGATCTCCTAGCATTCCGCCTTCAAGTTCCGTGTTTGGGGCTGGCACCCAGACTCGCCTTCAGGTAGCTGCGGACCTTCTCGGAGGGGTCTAAGCTCCTAAACTGGATGTGGCTCCAGTCTTTTCGCGACCAGGACCATGCTTACAACTTCTGTAGTTGCAGAAATGTAAAGCAGTAAAGGCTCACCGGGGTTCGGAGCTACATAGATTGGTAGGGTGGTGAGGAGCTGCTTTAGCTCTTGAAATGCCTCTTCTGCCTCTTCATACCAATATAATGGTCCGAACTTCCTCAAGAGTTTGAAGAAGGGTAACACTCGCTCTGCCAGTCTTGAGATGAATTGGCTGAGCGCAGCTAGGCATCCAGTTAGCTTCTAGACGTCCTTGATGCGGGCTGGAGGCCGCATGTCATTTATAGCCTTGATCTTCACCGGGTTTGCTTCAATTCCTCGGTGAGTCACCAAGAAACCAAGGAGTTTCCTAGAGCTAACCCCAAAGACACACTTGTCTGAGTTCAGCTTGGTGCGCGTGATGCGCAGCTTGTCGAAGACAGCTTGCAAAATGTCAAGGAGTAAATCCTTGTTCTTAATCTTCACAATGATGTTGTCGATGTACACCTCCACTAAGTCTCGAATTAGCTCTCCAAATGTTTTGTACATAGCTCGCACAAAGGTTGAAGCGGCATTTTGAGACCAAGGGGCATGGCAGTATAACAATATAATCCATCTACTGTTATGAAGGCAGTATGCTCTTCATCTTCCTTAGACATTTGGATCTGATGATATCCAGAATATGCATCTAAGAAACACAATAGCTTACACCCGGAGGTGGAGTCCACTATCTGATCTATTCTAGATAGTGGAAATGGATCTTTTGGGCATGCCTCATTTAAGGTGGTGTAGTCGATACACATCAGAAGCTTCTCACCGGCCTTGAGTACAACGACTTGGTTTGCCAGCCATTTTGGATGAAAAACTTCTCGGATGAAACCAGCTTCGAGCAGCTTCTTGATCTCCTATTGGATGAAGTTTTGCCGCTCAATTGATTGCTTTTGGGGCTTATGGTGTACAGGTCGTGCGTCAGGATAAATATTCAGATTGTGCTCAGTCACCTCCCTAGGGATCCCAAACATTTGTGATGGTTGCCAGTCAAACATGTCAATATTTGCCCGGAGGAAAGTGATGAGCGTGAGTTCCTATTTGTTGTTCAGACCTCCCGATATAGGGGTGGTCTGAGCAGCAACAAAACCGATTTGGACGACTTTGATAGGAACGTTGGTGTCGTCGCTTGGTTGCACATGTGGTGCAGAGGTCGAGCCTTGATGACGAGAGCTCGAGGGTTGAGCAGTGAGCTCTTTGCCGGATGCCTCCTCCTGCGCAGTTGCAAGCGCATGGAGTTCTTCTAGTGCACTGCAATACAGTCTCCACAGATGCGGAGAACGCCAGAGGGTGTTTGCATCTTCAACACCAGGTAGCCATAATGAGTCGCAACCATGAACCTGTACAAAGCAGGCCTGTCCAAGATGGCATTGAAGGGTAAGCTGATCTGTGCGATGTCAAAGACCAGCTTCTCGGTCCTGTATTTCTCCCGAGCCCCGAAGGTCACCGGGAGTGTGATGGATCCAAGAGGTCTAATGGCCCCCAGACCTACTCCAGAGAAAGTGCGTGAGGGATGAAGGTCCAAAGGTCGGAGCTGGAGCTTGATGAAGGCTTCATAGCTCAGGAGGTTCATCCCCGCACCTGCGTCCACCAAAACATGGTAGAGCTGGACATTGTTGATGGTAGGAGATACCATCAGTGGTAACTGGCCAGCTCTGATCATGTTTAGGGGGCAGTTTGTAGCATCAAAGGTGATGGGAAGTCCATCCTAGTTCCGCCCTGGCAGTAGGAGCTATAGCGGCCATGTCCCGCCACATTGTCTTAAAACGCGACGAGAAGTGATGTCCCAGGAACCACCATAAATGGTGTTCAGGGTCTTCCGACGCTCGTTGTCAGAGATGTCAGAATCATCATATACTGTATTGTAGATAGCTTTCAAGACCTTCTTGGGATCCTGAATGTCTAGCTCTGGCTCAGCCAAAGCTTCGTCAACTTTCTGTTTCCTTCCCGTTGGCGGATAGGAGCTTCTTCTCGGTGCTTGTTGTAGCGCTCGACAAGGTTTTAGACCTCTTGGCAGTCCTTTATACTGTGCTTGTCCTTCTTATGGTCCGGACACCACATTTTAGAGCTGCTGCCGTCTTCTAACGAAGGACGATGTCGTTTTTTGGGGTGTGGCCCCCGGCCACCCGGAGCTGCAGCAGTAGGCGCACTGGCCGACAGCTTCTTCTTGCTGTTGGACTTCTTCTTATTTTTGCCACCTCCGGAGGTAGTGGCTTCAGCTTTGGAAGGCTTTTTGTTAGCCTCTGGAGCTGGCTTTGAGTGCATTTCTCTGCCCTCTGCGGCCCGGGCGCACTTGTCATCCAGGCTGAACAACTCCGTGACGCCGGTGACTTCTTTAGTTGCCAACTTCTCCAGCCTTTTCTTGTCTCGGACGCCCTGTCTGAATGCAACAATAACAGAAGCGTTCGAGATAGAAGGGATGGTATTGCGTACCTAAGAAAACCACTGGATAAAGGATCGCAGCGATTCCCCCGTTGTTTGCTTCACAGCAAATAAATCCACTTCAGTGCCGGGCCTAGTGTAAGAACTCCCGAAGTTGGCAATGAACTATTGACATAGCTCGGCCCAACTATTGATGGAGTCGGGCGGAAGGCCCATTGGACCAGGAACTAGTGGTCCCAGACAGAGCGACCGAGAAGTAGTTGACCATCACAGTTGCCTCCTGCTGCAAGTATGGCAGTGGAGTAAATTTGAAGGAATTCGGCAGGGTTGACAGTCCTATTGAATTTCTCCGAAAGATGAGGTCGGAACTTCTGTGGCCAACGGACCATGCGTAGGTGCATGGCCAAGACAAAACAACCTCCGCCTACTCCCACTGGAGCAGGGTTGTCCTGAGCTTCTCGCCTCTCACGAGCACGCTCGATGTGGACACGACCATCTTGCTGTCTATAGCGGCAGTCGAGTTCTGACCGCATATCATGTGTCAAAAGTCTCGACATGGTATGGGTGCGACGTGCCCCAGAAGGCAACGACGTCACCTGTTGAGATCCAGCACGCCTCTGGTGCTGTGACATGTGAGGACCATGACTTCTATACAAGGTCCTATGTTGAGCTAGTGCCTGCCCCAAAGGGGGAGGACCTTGGTTGCTGATGGCATCGGCTGCGGCTACAACCAGATGCTGCACATCAGCGCGCCACTGCTCTATTGACCCTGAGGTGCTCTGGGTGCCGGTGGGCACTCCAACAGAGTTTGCGCAGCAATTAGCACGTTCTCAGGGTTGTTGTTTGCCGATGCTGTGATCGACACAAGTACCCCATCCTGCTGTCCAGCATTGTTTGCCGGAGCAAATTGCGGTGGTGGTGGTGGTACGTCTGCCGGGACAATGACACCCATTGGTTGCTGCATTTCGGAAGGATTACCTCCAACAGGTTGCACGATGTTGTTGCCGTTGGATGATCCTGCGGCAGAGTTCACCATCTTGTGATCTCAGACGCTCCCTACCTTGCGTGCCAAATGTCGAAGCGTACGAACAAAACTTCCCCCGGTACTACTAAACTATAGCCCGCGAAGGTTCTTGTACGGTTTGGGCGCGCGGAGATCTAAAACAAGATGGTGACACAGATGATTTACGTGGTTCAGGCCGCCTAAGCGTAATACCCTACTCCACGGGCTGTGTGTTGTTGTATTGAGGATTTCAGCAGTGCTAGCATGCGTATGAGCCTGTATGTCCGTGTACCGTGCAGCACAATCCTTTTATAATCTAAGGACTGGCCGTTACAACACTTGCCTGACCCGACATGTGGCCATGGCGTATTTAATAGCCTAATACACGGTCTACGAGTATTAAGTGTGATTAACATTGTGATAACATGTCTTAATGGCAGCGTTACCTCTATTAACAACCCACTAATCGTGTGTCATTAATATAGAATTAATGACACGTAATCAAGTCTTGTAACTGTCGCTTTAACTATCCTTTGAATGTCCGTGCTGTTGGAGATCTACCAATATTCTTGTTGGTGTAAGGTCCGGAGGATCCACACGTGGCAGCTATGGAACTTCCCCTCGTGGGGAGATAGGTCCGGAGCTGCTATACACGTGGCAGCACCGGAGCTCCCTTCTACTGGGGGTTAGGTTCGGGGTCATTATACACGTGTCAACCATAGAGCTTCCCCATGTTGGGAGTTTAGCTCTGGTCTTGCATTACACGTGGCAATCCCATAGGTACCCATATGAGGGAGGCGGGTCCAGTGTCATGTGGCGTGTGGGGCCTAAGGAAGCCTTCAACTCTGACAGGTGGAACTCTCTTGCACTTCTTGCGGTACCATGGGATACCTGGTACGCACGGTACCGACAGACTCACAGCCAGACAAGCCCCCATCTGCATTTAGGTGCTATTTAAAAGTTTCTATTTGTATCACTTATGTCAAGGATGATTTTGTGCATTATGGCTAAGGTGCTTGTTACTCCACTTGCATGACCCACAAATCCCATAGAGTATTCAGTAGGTCTACAGCCCGATGAGTAGAAAATGCCATGATTATATTCAGGAATCCGTTAGAAGTCGAGTAGTTGGAATCTACTCGCGAGATAGGATTTTATCACACGAGATGAATTGGATCAAGGAATGGTTTATGAATATGAAATTGAGATTGAGCAGCGGGTAGAATGCAGCGAGACGTGTTCTCACGTGCGTAGCCCTGCTTGTGTCGATTGAGGACAGATCTGTGTGCGGCCCTGCTTGACAAGTTTGAACTGTACCGGATGCATACTGGCTATATGGAAACCAGGAAACAATGCAATTGGTTAACCTGGGTGTCGAGGCTTACCCTACCGTTTTATTGGAGTGGGCTTAGTGTAGCAAGGTGTAAATCTGCCAGCGGGAATAGAAGATGCTCCGTTGGGGGACCTCCTGCCCGTTACGAAAGGACTAGTTTGGCATTTGGGTTTCCTTTGAAAGGTTGCTGTATACAACATAGTATTGAAGTGTGATTCGCTACACTTACGAAATGGGTGTATGTGACTTGTTATCTGGGTGTCTACTGATTGCAATCACCGTCCCTCGTGGTTATTTGAGTACCGCTTGTTCACTGCGTTGTGATGTAGTAAATACTAAAGAAGCCAGGGGAATATGGTGTATTGAATTATAATTGTTTTGAAACATTGATTGCTGTCAAATATGATTACTAAAGTTACTTTTATTAAACTTGTAAGCTGCTATTAATAACTTGAAAATTAAGGATCAACATGTAGGCGAGTCATTTACTGCAATATCTATGCCTATGTTAAGTATTCCTGCATGTAGAGTTCCATGTTCACGTGAGACAGTTAAGTCTTGCTGACCCTTCATGCTCACAGTTGCTATATTAAGTTGTTTGCAGGTGAGACGTATGAGGAAGAGCCCGAATACGAGGCGATGCCCCCGTCGGGGTATACCGCCGAGTGGGAGCCCTGCACGCCGCCGTAAATTTGTGTGTTGCAAGTGTGCAGCGTTCGCGGGCTGGACAATTGTACTTTTGCATAGCTAGACTAAGAGTTTAGCTATGAGTATTATCTTCTGCTGTATATTAAGTATTGTAAAAGACTTTTGCTATTTAGATAGATAAACCTTTGTATTTTGTCGTATTCTTTTCGTGTGTGCTGTTGGGTGCCGCATCGTACGACACCACCCTCTGCGATTCCTGGAATGTGCGGACCCAGTCCCCATAGCCTGGTATCAGAGCCGCATTGGGAATAGCACACTCGAAAATAGCCTATTTTGAAAACTTAAGAGTAGTCGAGTGAGAATTAGTTACTATGCCCACATAAGGTCTAGTTACTTAAGGTGGCGAGCTAACTTATGTGTTATTGTATTTTGTAACGACGCTCCAACGTCAGGTAAGAGGTAAGGTACGCTACCGCAAGCAGATCAATTGCGGAAAGCTCACCATGTGAGAGGTAGCATGTGATTGTTTCCGTGGCTTGGCACGGAAATGTTAATATGAGTCTCTGAAACTTTCCATGTTTTTGAGAACATATGACACGCGGTACTCCAGCATGCTTCAATGTTAGTGGGAGCCCCCGTCATGTGGGACATAACCCAATGCGCCCCCTACTGGTGCAGCACTATGCAAAGACGTGGTACCCCGTCGGGTGGTAGAAAACCCGGTCATGTACCTCGAGATGTGCGGCCCGTATGGAATGATACGGGACGAATGTTTTACTTTCATATATATTATTGTGAACTGTTCGCGCATGCGGTCTGTGTCGTATGACACCATATGATTGATTATCGTTTGTGTGTAGTTGCAGGACACTAACCACGTTTTAAGTAGCTTGAGTAGAAAATGTTTGCGAGTGAACATCATTAGTGCCACCGTTGAGATGTATGCCGGAATACCGGCCTAGGATTTTTCTTTGGTGAGGGCGTAGTAGCAGCACTGCATTCGAGTTTCATCAGGCACGTCGACGACGATATCCGTGCTGGTGTTGTGACTCGACAACAAGTAAAAATTTCCAACGTAGGACTAAGTTTGAATTTGTAATCTCTGTTTTGGAGCGTGGTGGTTAGATTTACAATTAATCGTGTGGTCGCTGTGATAAGCAGGCATGTGATTTGGGAACTTGAGGAAGCCCTCCACAAGTTTCATTTTCATCTCCAAGGCAGATTTCAAGATTTAATACTTGAATACTGCACTTGAACTTAAATTGCCCAGTTCCTGGTTCACACTGTAAACTGGAAAGAAAATTGACTAAGTTTGGGATAGCATACCTTCCTGTATATTTCACCCCTGAAGGTCTACCACACATGCTTGGAAATTTTAGAGAGTCCTGTAAAACTCTTATGTTCAACTCCAGATCAGAATCCCCTGTAAACTAATGAAAAATTCAAATTCCCAAACTCTGGTAAATCTGGACAGAGATTGGACAGTTTCTGTATCCTGTCACTGTCCTGATCCTATCTCTTCGTAGAATCGACGAATGACTTTATGTAATGCATTTATGTAATTCTGAGGATGTATACAACAATGTTGCAATTTATGATATTTGCATATATTGATGTTTTGTATCTGGAAAAATGTGGACAAAATCAGCCTTAAATAGAGGAGGTGCTGTCAAAATTTTTCCAGGAATACTGTCAACTTGCAAAATTCATATCTCCACATACAGAAATTTTATGGAGGCAAATAAATACATTCTGGAAATATATTTGAGTGTGATACAACTTCGTAGTTGAACTCAAGTCCTGAATGTGCCTCTAACTGGATGAAAATTTCGTATTTCTCCAGACTGGTCAGAATAAACAGAGACTGAGACAGAATTCCAGTGTTATGTTTCATTTGGCATTTGAATTTGGATTCACTTTCATAATTCAATTTTCACATCCATGATCTGTTTATCAACAATGTTTGTTGAATTTGAGTACTTTACCCATTCAAATATTTATTTATACATGACGGATGTGATGCTATTGCCGGACGGATAGGTGTTCTCCACGTGTGCCAACCGTCCGGGCTTCCCGAGCATGCTGCGGGAAGTGCTCCAACAGTTTGGTTTCATCGAGATGCCATGCTATTTGGGTCAAGAGATGGTTGACAGAGGCGTACTGTCATGTACTGTCCTGGTCGACATCCCGGCGAGTCCGCAGTTTATGGATGGGCTCTTTTTTCGGTTACTATCCAGGGAGCTCGTTCGGAGGACATGTGGGCCATTGCAGTGGGCGAAGCGCTTATGAAGCTTTGTGAGCTTCATTAAGATGTCATGGCTGAGACACAATTTGCTCTTCTCCTGGTCCGTGGTGCTGCTGGTTTTGAGTGGCAACGTCGTATGGTTGCGGCGTATCAACCATATGGCGACACAACCTCGACAACACTTGGGACATATGCCGCTGCATCCAGCATGGTGGTCCTTACACAAGGTGAAATCCTTCGGGATCAGTTCGAAGCCTTGAGGCAAGCAATTGTACGGAGTGAAACTCTTGATTATATCAGTGAGAACCTACGTTTGTTCTTGGCTCTGATGAATCACCGACTGAATCAATGCGAGGATCACTTGCATCACACTCGCACTAGACTGCGGAAGGCTCGTGCTGAACTGCGGCAAACTCGCATGGAACTGCAGTAAGCTCGTGGTGAACTGCAGGCGAGTCAGTTGGAGGTGCAGCAATAGCAAGAGCAGCTGTTGATAGTCACCGAGGCATGAGATAAAGCCATCGAAGAAGCTCAGAATTGGGAGTTCGAGGCAGACCAACTTTGGTATGACTTGATTGAGGCTGAAGCACAATTGCAACCAGTTGTGTATCCACCGGCTCATAACATGCCGCTGAATATGGGCGAGCAGGTGCTCTCAGGTTCCGAGGAGGAAGAAGATCCTGAGATACTTGAGTACATCAAGGAGGATGCATCAGATTAGGACGGGGCATCACTACTGCCATCACAGGGCAACGTATAGTTAGTGGTTGCTCGTGTTTATTTTGTAGGCATGTTTGTGTCATATTATAAATAGTAGTGGGTGTGTAGGAGATGACAAGGTGTGTATGATGACTCATGGAGACCAAGTATAGTTGGGATGCACTTCCGTAGTGGGAGTCTTTCCTTTTGGAGTTCACTACTGTAAACTTGGCCATGAGATAATATATCTTGTATAAAGTTTGTACTTTATCAATATATGTGAATGTTATGCAATTATCACATTGTCAACACTCGCACTACTATGGTATATAATGGATGATGCAAACAAACATGTTGCTGATTTTAATTCATGTGGATGCAAAATGGTGCATATGCGTGCTACGCCCGGGATGGGAGGTTCGAGTCGGGGTCGTGAGGATGAATTTCCGACCCGGGAGCAAACCGCGACACCGCAGCAACAAGTTCCACCACCACCACCACCACCACCTAAACCTCCGAGGACGCTCACGGAGATTCTGGCCGCAGTACTCGGCTCGCGCGACGAGCAAACCGAGCTACTGCATACGTTGGTGCAGAATTCGTCCCGTCAAGGGGGGCGACAAGACAATGGGCAAGACCAGCCCCAACAGAGTTCATACTCGGACTTCTTGGCGACACATCCAATGGTCTTCACGGAGGCCTAAGAGCCTCTGGAGACAGACAACTTTATCCGCACTCTCGAGACAAAGTTCGGTTTGCTGCGATGCACCGAACCACAGAAGGCGCTGTTTGCAGCGCAACAACTTCAGGGATCCGTCGGCGCTTTGTGGGCAAACTACATCGCGTCACTACCGGCTGGTCATGCGGTCACATGGACCGAATTCTGGGAGGCGTTCTGCGCCTACCATATACCTCCCGGTATAATGAAGAGGAAGCTTCAAGAATTTTTGGAGCTGAAGCAAGGCGGAAGAAGTGCCCACAAATACTCCAGCACATTCAATCACTTGGTGCAGTACGCGCCAGAGTATGTGGGGATGGAAGATAGGAAGCAAATATATTCTTCTGGGGCCTTAATCCGAAGATGAAGGTCCAACTCGCACAATGCAACCGCGACACCTTCAACGACATCATCAATGCCGCGATTGTACAGGAAGATGCTCAGCGCGAGCTCGTTTCTGTTAAGAGGAAACGGAGCGCGCTGTCGAGCAGCAGCGGTGGTGGTCCGCAAAAGTACTGCATGGTGTATCGCTCACCATCCAGTCAGCGATGGCAGCCACCGGTGCGACCGCAGCAGTTCCATGGTCGTTCTTTCAAGGCACCAAGTTTTCGACCACCATTTCCATAGCAGCAACAGCGAAGGATGGTCATGCATGCATATCCACCTCCACCACGTGTACCGGGATTCCGTCTGCATCTTGGCGGGAACCCGACACAATACACGTGTTACACGTGCAGCCGTGTCGGGCATTTTTTGAGGGACTGTCCCGAACAATGACAACGCAGCATGCAAGCGCCATATCGGGGTGCAGCTCAACCCCACAACCAGCCCAAGAAACCAGCACCAAAACCCGGCAACGTCCACCATCTAGCTATCGGAGACGTGATGGAAGGCGAATGCGTCTTTGCGGGTACGTTTTCTCTACTCAAAAATCCCGTAGTCATATTATTTGACTCCGGTGCCACCAATAATTTCATTAGCCAATCATTAGTCATCAAATAACAATTACCTATCATTCCCAAAAAATGTCCATATTTGATTTGCTCTGCGGGTGGGAAAGTAGCAGCTGATAGGATGGTCTATAGAGCACCACTTCAGTTGGGTAAGAATCTATATCCGACTTCTCTAATTATATTAGAGAGCCAGAAGCTTGATGTTATATTAGTAATGTCGTGGATACACAGTCATGATGCTATTCTCAACATTGTTCCACGTGTGGTCCATTTGAACTCTCCACTACATGAACCACACACTCTCATTCTAGACCGCTTTATCCAAGAAATTCCAGCCACATACAACACGGAAGCCACAAATATTGAGGACATTTGTGTGGTTCGTGAATATCCGGACGTGTTTCCTGACGGCCTTCCGGATATGCCACCGTATAGGGACACCGTGTTCAAAATTGAACTTATTCCAGGAACCACGCCTATTTCTCGAAGGCCGTACAAGATTTCACCAAATGAATTGGCGGAATTAAAGGAGCATTTGAAGGACCTGCTGGACAAAGGTCTCATCCGCCCAAGTTCATCACCTTGGGGCTGCTCCACATTATTTGTAAAGAAGAAGGACAAGATGTTACGTCTATGTGTGGACTATCGTCCACTCAACGCCATGACGATCAAGAACAAGTATCCACTACAGTGCATTGATATCTTATTCGATCAATTAGTGGGTCTAAAGTATTCTCGAAGATGGATCTTCGGTCTGGATATCAACAAATAAAAATCCGACCGGAAGATATACCGAAGACGGCATTCTTGATGAGATATGGGCTCTATGAATATCTCGTCATGTCGTTCGGACTTACCAACGCACTGGCTCACTTCATGTATTTGATGAATTCAGTGTTTATGCCGGATTTGGACAAGTTTGTCGGGGTTTTCATCGATGACATTCTGGTGTATTCAAAATCCGAGGAAGAACACGCCAAAAAATTGCATATCATGCTCCAAGGATTGTGAGATCACAAGCTTTATGCAAAATTCAGAAAGTGCGAATTTTGGATCAGCCAGGTACCATTTCTTGGTCACATTATTTCAGCGGAGGGCATCGCTGTTGATCCAAACAAAATTGTGCAAGTGCTGAAAAGGAAGTCTCCAACGTCCGTACATGAAGTTCGCAGCTTCCTCGGGTTAGCAGGATATTATCAGAGGTTCATTCCGAGCTTCTAAAAATTGCTAAACCGATGATAGATCTGCTGAAAAAGGGGACCAAATATAGTTGGAGCAGGGCTTGTGAGGATGCATTTCAAGCATTAGTGAAGCATCTCACAACAGCCCCAGTGTTAGCTCAGCCGGTTACGACCAAACCTTTCGACGTTTATTGTGATGCATCTGGCATTGGTCTCGGCTGTGTGTTAATGCAAGAAGGCCATGTGATCGAGTATGAACCAAGACAGCTCCGAAATCATGAGAAACATTATCCAACTCATGACCTTGAGCTCACTGCCGTGATACTTGCTTTGAAAATGTGGAGGCATTATTTACTTGGAAATCTAGTGCACCTCTACACTGATCACAAGAGCCTGAAATATATCTTCACTCAGAAGGAGTTCAATATGCGACAATGAAGATTTTTAGAACTGATCAAAGACTATGAGATTGAAATTCATTACCATCCTGGCAGGCGAATGTAGTTGCCGATGCTCTGAGACGCAAGTCTCACGTCAATAAGCTGTCCATCACTTCAATGGGAGAGGACGAGTCGAGTTTATACTTGGTTCCATATGGAGCATTATATAATCTTGCTCTCATCCCTACTATATGGGAGGAGATTATGGAAGCTCAAAAGAAAGACGTGGGTATGTCGCACATTCGGAGGAGAATGAAGAATGGGGAAATGAAGTACTTCCGAAGTGAGGAACATGATACCCTGTGGTTCAAAGACCGTATTGTGGTACCCCGTGACATAACACTTCGGAAGAAAATCTTGGATGAAGCTCACTTGTCTAGGTATTCTATTCATCCGGGCAGCAACAAGATGTATCAAGATTTAAAAACCAGATTTTGGTGGACACGGATGAAGAGAGAAATTGCAAAGTACGTATCGGAGTGTGATACGTGTCGGCGGGTGAAAGCCTACCACATGAGAAAGGCCGGACAACTGCAACCATTAAAAATCCCAGTGTGGAAATGGGAGGATATTAGTATGGATTTCATCGTCGGTTTGCCTCTCACATTCCACAAGCATGATTCGATTTGGGTGATAGTTGATCGACTAACCAAATCAACTCATTTTATCCCTGTACATACAAAGTACATTGCCAAGAAATATGCGGAGTTATATATTGCAAGATTCATGTGCTTGCATGTAGTTACCCGGACAATTATTTCAGATCGCGGTGCTCTGTTTGTCACTCGTTTTTGGGAGCAGCTGCACGCGTCATTGGGTACGAAACTGATCTGAAGCTCCGCATATCACCCGCAGACCGATGGTCAAACTGAACGGGTGAATCAAGTTCTGGAAGAGATGCTACACGCTTGTGCCATCCACCACAGTAAAAATTGGGATGATCATTTACCGTTGGCGGAGTTCTCATATAACAATGGCTATCAAGTTAGCATCAAGATGACTGAAGCTCTCTACAGCCGGAAATGTCGCACACCACTCAACTGGTGTGAATCCAGTGAGCGAGTGATATATGGTATTGATCTTGTGAATGAAGCCGAAGAACGAGTGAGAGTGATTCAAGCCTATCTCAAGGCTGCTCAATCTCGTCAGAAAAGCTATGCGGATAAAAGACGTGAATCTCTCCACTTCAACATCGGAGACCATGTTTATCTCCATGTCTCTCCGATGAAAGGAATTCATCGTTTCAGAGTGAAGGGAAAACTTGCTCCATGATTCATTGGTCCGTTCGCCGTCATTGAAACATGCGGACTCGTGGCCTATCGTTTGGAGTTACCGGTGTCGCTTGCTGGTGTTCATAATGTATTCCACATTTCCCAGCTGCGCAAGTGCCTAAAATCCTCAGCTGAAATCCGCACCGAAGATAGTGAAGCTCTCCAATCGGATCTCACTTATTCTGAGTATCCGATCCGGATTATTGATGAAAAGACTCGCACCACCAGAAACCGAACTTTTTACTTCTACAGAGTCTTTTGGAGCAACCATACCACTGAGTTAGCGACATGGGAAAGCGAGGATTATCTCCGATCAAATTATCCGGATTTATTATCATCTCATATCCGATAATCTTTTTACCTCCATCTCTTTTATTATAAACCCGGGACGAGATTCTTTTAAGGGGGGGGGGGGAATGTAAAAGCCCTAAATTCAAAGTACAAAGTTCATATAGGATAAATTTAAATTTGAATGGGAAAAAGAAATCAAATTGGAAACTGAGAAATCAAACTAATATAAACATCAATTTAGGGAATTCAAAAATTCAAACATTGCTACTGTTGAAACTTTGCCAAAATAACATTTTGAGTTCACCATTAGCTTCCAAATATACCAAATAGCACCCCTGCAAATTTTCATAAGATTTGGAGCACTATTTCTATTTAATTCAATGGGTACATTGAATTCAATTCAAATTCAAATTCAATATTGAATTTGAATTTCACATGAAACTTGTCCAAATTTGAAATCCAATTCCAGGATATGAATTTACACATTTTAATTTGCCTCTCCACAAAAATGTATAATTTTTGGGTTAATATTGGTGGGAGAATTAAAGGAGCACAGAAGATAGGCTTAAGGGGGCTATGGGACCCACTGGTCAGTGGGACTTCTACGGGAGTGCTCTGCACACTGTTTTTCCGTTGTTGCTCTGCTTGAAACCGCACGGCATGCACTCACCAGCTTGAGCGCATCATGGCGTGCCCCTTATCCCTCCCTTGGTCCCTTTCCTCACACCGTCGACAAGGACAGCAGTGCCGCTCATTTTCCTCACTCCTGTGAAACAGAGCACCGCTGCCTCCCTTTCCTCCCTGGTGAGCACCTTGGTCTTGCATCTTTTCTCTTTGATGCAAACAGCAAAGATGGCACCAAGGCTATGCTCTATCATCTCCACCAATTGGCTCATCGTTTTGCTCATTATTTTGCCCGTATTTTGATGTGTCGCGGACGTTCACGGTGAAGCCATCGGGAACCGCCTTTGCATCACCGTCGCCAGCCCTCCATGATCCATATTACACCTCGACTTCAATAGAAAGAAGGATCGCCAACACGAGCTCTTTCTCACAGTAAAACCCATGCCTCCTTTCCTTCAGTATCGAGCAAATGGTTTGAGTTTTACTTGATGCTAGTTCATTTTGAGCTTCCTAGGTCATTGATTTAATTCTGTTTCTACGTGCAACGATTCTTCAATCCAATTAAGGATTATATTCTATACCTCCTAACACACGTCTCTACCAAGAATCAAGAGGAACTATCGAGTAACGGCCGACTTCTTGTGTTTTTCCCCACCGCTATGGAAAAAGCGTCGGTCCACCATCGAAGTCAACCTTGCCAACCATTTCACTCCTATTGCACCTCCAAATCGTCTTCCTCATGCTCCCAGGAACATTCCCAGCTTTTCCCTAAGGTGCTTGTGCCATTTCCGAGCGATTCCGACCATCGCTGAAACCCTAGCTCTGCCGCCGCCGTCGTACGCTCATCTCCGGCCGTCGTCGACTCGTCTGAACCTCACCAGCGTGTTGCGCATCCGATTTTAGGATTCGGCGGCCAAGACCAAGCCGAGAGAAGGTCTAGGCAGCAATCCCGATGAGCGCCACCGTGGTTCTGGCGAAAAGCGCCGCCTCGCGTCGCGAGGTTGAAGAAAGGACGCGGACCCCGCATGTCAACGACGGATTCAACCGCGCGGATCAGCTGTGGCATCGGATCAAATGTGGCCTTGCGGGTTAACCCCTTGACCCTCGGTGTGGCCCAGATGCGATTGACCCATTTAAATGAAGTGGGGCCTGCTGGATTATTCAAGTTTTCCTTTTGGAAATTAATTCCAGAATTTGGGCAAACTTTGAAAACCAATTTCTCCTAACATACTTGCTCAAATAATTCCCAATAAATTCTGGCAGACTCATATTGATCCCAGATTTGCATTGGTGCAATTTTTTTGACATGAATGTCCCAGAATTTTCAGAATTAATTCCTTTGATCTAAATGCTTGGGAAATTAAATAATCATGTTTTGTTAATTGTAAAATTACCAATTTTGTTAAGGACACTCCTAAAAATACCTTTGATCTCCAGTAAAAATTTCAAGTTGATTAGACTTAAATTACTTGGTGAATTGGTATTCCAATTCTCTATGTCCTATGAAAAATAGAAAATCTACAGAACATTTCCAGAATTTTCCCCAAACTTGTAAAATCAATTTCTCACTGTAGGAAGCTTAGAAAATTATGAATTTTTTCCTAGAACCAGTGAGACCCTCTGTACCAAGATCATACTCTGTTGTCTATTAAACAGCTCCATAATTACAACCAAAATTCAGCGAAGGCTTTTACTTGTTGGAATTTTAGAGACAACAAGCTTTCTAAAACATATCCAATTTTTGTCCAGATATTCCTCATAGAACCTAGTATCAAGTGTAAAAATCCCAAAGCCAATTAAAATCATTCCATAACAGAAGCTGTATTTAGAAGTTGATTCGTATAGTTCTATATCACTTATATGCTTTCATATTATGCACATCATATAGTAACCGAGATCTAGGAGGAGCCGGAGGCCTTGGAAAGCATTCTTCCAGAAGCTAACTTTCCCTCTGACTCGCAGCCAGGCAATCCCCGGTTTGCATTTAAGTGCTATTAAAAGTTTCTATTTGTATCACTAATGTCAAGGATGATTTTGTGCATTAGGGCTAAGGTGCTTGTTACTCCACTTGCATGACCCACAAATCCCATCGAGTATTGGTTAGATCTATAGCGCGACGAGTAGAAAATGCCATGCTTATGTTCATAGGAATCCGGTAGAAGTCGAGTAGTTGGAATCTACTCGCGAGATAGGATTTTATCACACGGGATGAATTGGATCAATGAATGGTTTATGAATAGGAAATCGAGACCGAGCAATGGGTTGGAAGCAGCGAGACGTGGTCTCATGTGCGTAGCCCTGCTTGTGTCGATTGAGCACCGATCCGTGTGCGGCCCTGCTGGACAAGTTTTGAACTGTAACAGATTACTGACTATATGGAAACCAGGAAACCGATGTAATTGGTTAACCTAGGTGTCGAGGGTAGCAAGGTGTAAATCTGCCGGCAGGCATAGAAGATGCTCCGCGCGGGGACCTCCTACCCGTTACGGAAGAAACGATTTGGCATTTGGGTTTCTTTTGAAAGGTTGCTGCATACAACATAGCATTGAAGAGTGATTCGCTACACTTCCGAAATGGGTGTATGTGACGTGTTATCCGGGTGTCTACTGATTGCAATCACTGTCACTCACGGTTATTTGAGTACCGCTTGGTCACTACGTTGTGACGTAGTAAATACTGAAGAAGCCAAGAGAACATGGTGTATTGAATTATAATTGTTTTGAAACTTTGATTACTGTCAAATATGATCACTAAAGTTACTTTTATTAAACTTGTAAGCTGCTGTTAATAACTTGAAAATTGAGGATCAACATGTAGGTGAGTCATTTACTGCAATATCTATGCCTATGTTAAGTATCCCTGCATGTAGAGTTCCATATTTAGGTGAGACGGTTAAGTCTTGCTGAGCCTTCGTGCTCACGATTGCTATATTAAGTTGTTTGCAGGTGAGACGTATGAGGAAGGGCCCGAAGACGAGCTTATACCCCCGTCGGGGTATACCGCCGAGTGGGAGCCCTACACGCCGCCGTAAATTTGTGTGTTGCTAGTGTGCAGCGTCCGCAGGCTGGACAGTTGTACTTTTGCATAGATAGGCTGAGAGCTTAGAGTTTATCTATGAGTATTATCTTCTGCTGTATATTAAGTATTGTAAAAGATTTCCGCTGTTTATATAGATAAAACTTTGTATTTTGTCATATTCTTTTCGTGTGTGCTGTTGGGTGCTGCATCGCACGGCACCACCCTCTGCGATTCCTGGAATGTGCGGACCGGTCCCCACAGTTTTCTAGAAAACCAAGCAACAAGTGAGTTACCTTGAAAATGGCAAGCACCCGATGCATTCTATCATTCCTACAACCCTAAAATCAGCATCCGAAAATGCTCTCAAAGTAATGTTGAGGAAGAAGGGGAAAAATGTCAAATTGTTGAGTTTCATGAAAGTACATAAGAATCCTTTTCATGGCCTGATGATGTTATGCACATGGAGAAGCTTGGAATCATGCACAAAGACATACACTAAATTGTATGTCCGATGTGGACACTATGAGGTACAAAAGTGATCTGATCGTGCTTCTATATTCTTTTTGATCTACAGGTCCACCATCTTCATCAACTTCAAATGTTGTTGTTGTTGCCATTGGTGTCCGAATAGGCTTGCTGTTTTCCATTTTGAATCACCTAAAATGGTATATAGTATACTTATTTTCATGCACAAAAGTTCCATCCTTAGTTTACTTGATTTGCAGTCCCAAAAATTACTCATTTAAAATTCTGAACTCATCGTAGCTGAAAGTACAACAAGAGTGTTATATAATTTGCCCATGGTAAACCCTTTTTCAAGTAAGAATGTTTTTAGCCTATCATACCAAGCTCTAGGGGCTTGTTTGAGACCATATAAGGCTTTCGATAGTTTGTAAACATGATTAGGAAAATCTGAATTTTCAGAACACAGTGGTTGCTTCACATAAACCTCCTCATCAATGTATCCATTAAGAAAACACTTTTACCATCTATTTGATATAATCTGAAACCTTTATGTGCAGCAAATGCTAATAGAGTTCGTATGACTTAAATCTAGCAACAGGATCAAAAGTTTCATCAAAATCTAGACCCTCTATTTGTTTGAAACCTTCAGAAACCAACCTACCTTTGTTACTAATTAACCACAACCACATCCTCACTTTGTTTGTTTTTAACACCCATTTAGTTCCTATCAAAGTGTGACAATGAGGTGGGGGTACAAGTTTCTAATCTTTATTTCTTTCAAAATTTTGTAACTCTTCTTGCATGTCAATGATCCATGATTTATTAGTGAGTTCTTCATACATCTTTGGTCTAAAAGGAAGCAACAAAAGAAGAATGGGCATGAGAGTTTGGATCAAAGAACTTGGACCGTGTGACTCTTTCATGCAAGCTTCCAATAATATGTTGTGGAGGATGACTTTTGTTGATGTAGAGGGGACTGAACACTTCACAAACTCCTTTTTCATGTTCATCACAAACCGAGGAGCTTCTGTCTTGAGGATAATCAAGATCAGTAGTATTAGACATTGGAGCTGGCTGTGGAGCAGAATCAGGAGCAGGAACAACATCATTAGCTTCTGGAATTTTAGGCAACATCTCCGCTCCTTATTCATCTTCAATAAAATTGCTCTCCCACTATTTATGTGCACCTTGAACTGCAATGTTAGAGCTAGTTCTCGGGCTAGCTTTGTAAGACCTTTGTGTGCTGAATACATTGGCTTGTAGTGAATACACTTGCTTTGACAATAAAAGTTTTGAATATCACCAAAACACCTTTTTATTCAGGTCCGACTAGTTTTGGTTAGTTCCGGTGACTTTTGTCTTTAGCTCCGACATGTCTTTGATAGCTCCGGCGTGTTTTTGCTAAGCTCCGAGTTGATTTTTCTAGCTCCGGATTTTGGTTTTACTAGTTCCAACTAGTTCTAGTAAATTCCGGCGCTAGGTTCTACTAGCTTTTGTTAGCTCTGGCTCAAGGTCCGGGTTGCTCTGGCAAGGTCCGGAACTTGACCACAATGCTCCTGTTTTCATTTGCAATGTTTCGTACTTGATTTACATCTCTGGAAATATTGCTTAGTATTTATTTTCTAAGTCTTTGGTGCATTTTTGGTTGATATGGATGATATCGTGATTACTGTGGTTTTGCAACATGCTTATGTGAGGTTCTCACGTAAGGTGTTGTGTTCAGAACTAACTTGAGTCAAGTCAAGGACTTGGGCTCGTATGGATTGGTTGTTTATTCATGTGTAAGTGTTGCTTGAGTTCAAGACATGGCTGGTGATGGGATCCATTGGACTAGTCTCAGGGAGGAGATGAGGTTCCAACAATAAAATTCAGGAGGAATTATGGTTGAGCTGATCAGGAGGTTGCGCAGCATGATTGAATCAAGAACAATGCATGGGAAGGTATCGTGGAAGTCATTGGAAGATATTTGCACGTGTGCAAGGAGTGCATGGACGTGGCTACATGGTTCCGAGACGTGATGAAGAGATGTGAACGTAAAGAGTCGGTCGGAAAGGTCCAACCGACTATGTTATGGACTTAGGCTACGGCTGAGTCAGGTTTGACTCAAATATGGAAATATTTGAGTTGGTTATGATAGGATTTCGTGTGGGTCACGAATTTGAGTTGTTTAGGAATGTGGGATACGTTCCTAAGGTGTTTGGAAGTCTTAAGATTGCTTCTATCTGCGTATAGAAGAATCGTAAGCAGTTATGGAAAGTTACGATTCGTGAACAGAGTAGGATTAGGTTCCTGATCTGAGTTGAGTTGGCTTTCGAGCTGGTTATATAAGCAAGGGAGCCCAGAGCTCGTGGTGCTTGACTTTGGGGCTGTTCCTCTTGTGTTCTATTGAATAAAATTCGTAGTCTCAAGGAACTTTTGTGCCTTGTTCGTCCGACTTGTTCCAGACAAGTTTTACTCGTCGAGTTTCTGGACAGCACTACCTTTCGTCGGTGGCTTTATCATAACTCGAGTTTTACAGATCCAATTGACGTGATTCTTTTTCGGTTGTCTTCACAACTTGATTATCTATCATCTGTCAAAATTTTTCACGGTCATTGGTTTTGTTTTCTATGATCTACACGAGTTCCTTTGCAGCGTTCCAGAAATGTTTTTTCTCGGGTAGGGCAGATTGACCTTTGTTTGATCTTTCGATCATAACTTGAGTTTTTCTCGACGGATTTGAGTAATTCTTGTTGTGTTGTCTTCGTGACTTCATTATCTCTGATATCTATCACTTTTGTCACGGTGAAACACGTTTATATTAGTCTCACACACAATTTCTTTAACAGATCATTTTTCCGCCGAAGGGGTTGGGGTTTAATTGTTTCCGCTGCGTAAGATTTTTAAAATCTACCATTCACCCCCCCTATGGTAGCTTTTCACGTGCTCTTCGATCCTACAATTGGTATCAGATCCACGGTGCTCTAATGTTTGTGATTTGCACATGTTTTTTGACTAATCATCATGGAGAAGTACTCCGCCAAACCTTGTGTGTTTGCTGGTATTGATTTTCAGGTTTGGAAGGCACGCATGAAGGCTTTCATCCAGGCACAAGGCTTTGCAATATGGGAGAAGGTATACAAGCCTTACGAAGTGCCATCAAACGATCAAGTTATAGCTACAAATCTGAGAGATGTCAACAACAACAACAAGGCTCAGAACTTGATCATACAAGGATTAACTCAAAGCGACTTCGATCGTGTTGCGCACCTCCGATCTGCATACGATGTGTGGAAAGCACTTTGTGACTACCACGAAGGATCCAACACGATCAAAGAGGTAAGACAAGACATGTTTAAGAAAGAATACATCCGCTTCGAGATGCAACTCGGTGAGTCTATTGATGACCTTTTTGCTCGCTTTAATAAGATTCTCAGCAAGTTGCGTAGTGTCAATGTTAATTTTTCAGATGCTGAAAATGCTAGGCAATTGCTAAGTGCATTAGATATGTCAATTTGGGAGATAAAAGTCACATCTATTCGTGAATCTACTGTCATGAGTACACTTACTTTAGATGTGCTATATTCCAAGATAAAACTCATGAAATTGACATAATATCACGTAAGAACCCCAACAAGTCTATTGCTTTTGTTTCTCAACGTGATATGCCTAGCCCTGGCCAATCTTCATCTTGTGGTACACTTGCTTTGTTATCCTCTCTAACCCTTGAACAGATTAAGGAGTTTCCAGAGGAGGATCTAGCACTTCTCTCTATGAGGTTCTCAAAAGCATTGCAAAATGTGAGAACTAGAAGGAGAGGAAGCTCCGGACCTCAACGATGCTTCGAATGTGGTAAGACAGGACACTTTCATACAGATTGTCCTAACCTTTCAGGTCCTACCTCCCGGGAAGAAAAACAATCAAGGATAAAGCACTCTTCAACAAATGATAAGAAGAAAAAGAAGGACTTTACATGTCGCCAACTGGTGAACAGTTTTATCTCAGCACTCCAGGAACTTGGCTCAAGCGACGTCGACATTGGAAGTGATGAAGATGAAGATGATTTAGCAAACTTGTGCTTCATGGCGGGCAAGTCAAGATCAAGTATGGAGGAGGCATAACACAACAGCGACAATGAAGAGGTATGTCCTACTTGCGAAGAAATATGTGATGCTCTTTCTCGTGCCACTATTATTGTTAAGAAAAAGGACAAAAAGCTTAGGGACAATGCTGTTAAAATTGAGTCACTAGGATCTGAAATTAATCATTTGAAATCCTTGATTCCTAGTGATGATTCTTGTTCCTCATGTGACTTAATATATGAACAATTGTCCTCCCTAAGAAGTGCACATACCTCCCCACTTGATAAACTTGAACTTGAAATTGAAAAGAACAAAAATATTGTTGCACTTAATATTGGAAACTTAAAAGATGCTTCTTGTTCTACAATTGATTTGCATTGTTCTAGTTATGATGATCTTGATAAGAAACTGCAAGATGCTATGAATGAAATCTCTATATTGAACAATGCTTTACATTGTCATGAAGTTAAATATTATTCCAATTGCAAATTAAAAGGAAAAACTTCATGTGAAAATTGCCTTGATCTGTCCAAGAAACTTGATAACATGCATAAGACATTTGATCGGTTTTGTAATGGGAATAAGAACCTAAACTTGCTGCTGAATTCATCCAAGTCTTGCAATGATAAAACTGGTTTAGGTTTTGATTCTCATGCTCATGCTAAGGCACATCCACCTAAAATTGTAAAGTCATTAGGAAGTGGTTTGATTCGAACAGTTCCTAAACAAAAAGAAGTGGTTTTCAAATCTGCAGGAGTGTTGTCTCATTCGGTTTCAAATAAAAATATTGTTTGCTCATCTAGACATGAACACAAAGTTAAATTTCATTATACCTATTGTGGTATAGATGGTCATGTCATAGATTTTTGTTATAGACTAGCTAAACAACAGAAAAGGGAAAGAATGGTTGCTAGATCTCATAACTTTCATGCAAAATTTGCTGCACATATTGAACCGAATGTACAACCTGCTGTTTTGAGTCAAAACATTCAAAGTTTACCTCCGAACCTTCTGTTTTTGCCTCCGGAGCTACTGATTTTTGTGCTACACAAGTAACACCTTATAGGTCAGTAGTTAAGAATAACAAATCTCAAACTTTGACTCGTAAACCTGCTGTTTTGTCTCAGCTTTCGCGTGTTTTTCCGGTTGCACGTCGCGTGACTCAGTACTGGATTCCTAAGTGCCTTTTGACTAACCCCAGTATTGAGTCATCAACGTATTGTGCTTGTATGTAGATTACACATTTGAGGAAGGAGAACATTTGGATTGTGGATTCAGGTTGCTCACACCACATGACCGGTAACAAAGATTGGTTCTCCTCCCTCTCTTTTGTGTCATGTGTAGAGAATGTTACTTTTGCCGATAATTCTTCAACTCCTATAGTTGCTAAGGGTTCGGTTAGAGTAAATGATCACTACACTTTGAAGGATGTGGCACTTGTCAAAAATTTGAAATACAACTTGCTTTCTGTTTCACAATTGCTAGATGAAAATCTGGAAATTATATTCAATAAAAACTGCTGCAAAGTTGTAGGTTCAAATAGTGAGCTTATTTTTAACATGTCTCGGTTTGGAAGAGTTTTTAAAGCTGATTTTGATATGTCTTCCTCTAAGCATAGGTGTATGGTTGCTAATGATTCAAAGGACCTATATTTTTGGCATCGTAGACTTGGTCATGTAGGCTTTGATCACCTAACGCGTGTTAGTGCTCTTGATCGCATACGTGGGCTGCCTAAGCTCAAAGGGGACAAAGAAATTGTGTGCTCTTCTTGTAGACATGCTAAGATGGTTGCAGGTTCACATACTCCTCTCACAATGATCATGACAACTGAACCATGTCAACTTTTGCATCTTGACACCGTAGGACCTTCACGTGTTCAATCCTTCAGAGGTAAATGGTATGTACTTGTGATTGTTGATGATTATTCTAGATACTCTTGGGTTTACTTTATGGCGTCTAAGAATGAAGTTTTTAGTCACTTTAGAACTTTATTTCTTAGATTATCAATTGATTACCCAGGATCTTTAAAAGCAATTAGAAGTGATAATGGAACTGAATTTAAAAATCAATCTTTTGATCACTTTTGTGCTGAAAATAGAATAGATCATCAATTTTATTCACCATATGTACCTCAACAAAACGGTGTTGTAGAAAGAAAGAACAAAACCTTAGTTGAGATGGCTAGGACTATGCTTGATGAATATCAAACTCCTAGGAAATTTTGGGCTGATGCGTTAGCAACCGCTTGTTATGTCTCAAATCGTGTTTTCTGGCGTGCTAAGCTAGGTAAAACACCATATGAGCTCCGGTTTGGACATAGGCCTAGTGTTACACACTTTCGGGTCTTTGGTTGCAAATGCTTTGTTAAGAAACATGGTAATCTTGATAAATTTGAACCTAGATCCATTGATGGCGTGTTTCTTGGTTATCCATCTCATACTAGAGGCTACCGTGTGCTTTTACTTGACACTAACAAAATTGTGGAGATTTGTGAAGTGTTTTTTGATGAAGCTAGCCCAGGCACTAGCTCAAACATTGCAGGTCCAGATCCATATCCGCAGGGGGGGAGCATTTTCGTTGAAGATGAGGAAGAATTGGAGCTGCTGCCCAAAAAGTCAGTAGCTAAAGACTTTGGTTCAGCTCCGGATGTTAATTCTCAACCAGCACCGACAACCATCAATGCTGATTCAAATCATCCTCAAGTCACAAGCTCATCGATTTGTAATGAACATGAAGAAGAAGAAGCTTATGAGACATCTGTTCCTCTACGGTTTTACAAAGATCATCCCCCACAATAGATGATTGGAAGCTTGCACGAACGAGTCACACGGTCCAGGTCTTGCGATCCAATCTCTTATGCTCATTCTGCTTTTGTTGCTTCTTTTGAACCCAAAGATATATCACACGCACTCACTAAAGAATCTTTGATTATTGCCATGCAAGAAGAGTTAGAAAATTTTGAAAGAAATAATGTTCTGAAACTTGTACCTCCACCTCAAGGTCACACTTTAATTGGAACTAAATGGGTATTTAAAAATAAACAAAGTGAGGATGGGGTTGTGGTTAGGAATAAGGCTAGGTTGGTTGCTCAAGGTTTCACTCAAGTTGAAGGTCTAAATTTTGATGAATTTTTTGCTCCTGTTGCTAGATTAGAAGCCATAAGTATTTTGTTAGCTTTTGCTGCATCTATTGGTTTTAAGCTATATCAAATGGATGTTAAAAGTGCTTTTCTTAATGGCTACATAGATGAGGAGGTTTATGTGAAACAACCACCAGGTTTTGAAAATCCATATTTTCCTAATCATGTTTATAAACTGTCCAAAGCCTTGTACGGTCTCAAACAAGCCCCTAGAGCATGGTATGATAGGTTAAAAACATTCTTACTTGAAAAAGGATTTACCATGGGCAAGGTTGATAAAACTCTTTTTGTGCTTAAGCATGGCAATGACTATTATTCGTTCAAGTGTATGTGGATGATATTATCTTTGGTTGTGCTTCTCATGATCTTGTGTCCAAGTTTTCAGCAATGATGAGTTCCGAATTTGAAATGAGCATGATGGGTGAACTCACTTACTTTTTGGGGCTGCAAATCAAGCAAACCAAGAAGGGTACCTTTGTGCATCAGACGAAGTATACAAAAGACCTCCTAAGGCGCTTTAACATGGACAAAAGCAAGCCTCTTCGGACACCAATGGGAACAGCAACAACACTTGGACTTGATGAAGATGGTGAACCCATGGATCAAAAAGAATATAGAAGCATGATCGGATCACTTTTGTACCTCACGGCATCAAGACCAGACATACAATTCAGCGTATGTCTTTGTGCACGGTTTCAAGGCTCCCCACGTGCTTCACATTGTCAAGCCGTCAAAAGGATTCTCAGGTACTTACATGGAACTCTAGAATTTGGAATTTTTCTTCCTATTTCCTCAACCGTTACTTTGAAAGCTTTTTCGGATGCTGATTTTGGGGGTTGTAGGATTGATAGGAAAAGTACTTCCGGTGCTTGTCATTTTCTTGGTAATTCTCTTGTTGCTTGGTCCTCTAGAAAACAAAATTCAGTTGCACAATCCACAGCCGAATCTGAATATGTAGCTGCTGCTAGTGCTTGCTCACAAATTCTTTGGATTGTTCAAACACTTAAGGACTATGCGGTTGATCTAGATAGTGTTCCACTATTTTGTGATAACACTAGTGTCATTTGCATTGCTAAAAACCCCGTGCAACATTCTAAAACTAAGCACATTGACATTAGGTATCACTTTCTCCGAGATAATGTTGAAAAAGGAAAAACTGTGCTTCACCATGTAGATACCGAACAACAATTGGCTAACATTTTTACAAAACCTTTGGAGTTCACTTGTTTTTGATACATTCGTAGTGAAATAGGGGTTATGCATCCTCATGGCTTAAATTGAGGGGGAGTTTTGAAACTTGGAAAGTCTATGTGTGAATCTGAAATTAAAATAATATGAGCATAGTATTTTATACATATATGACTTTGTGATTCCTTTTACATGTTGAAGTTCTTACTACATTACTCGTGTTATACATTTTATAGTTTTTGCCATGTCTAGTAATTGGAATAATTACTTACACTAAAACTGGTCATGGTCGAACTTTCTTGCTGTTTTGAACTTGTTACATGTTGACAAGTGCTTTTAATCATTAAGAATTAATCAAGTAATCAACTCACATGTTGAGTTTTTATGAACAAATATAAATTGAGAAAAGATCAAGAAAATATGCATGCATCGCACTTCTTCTTTTGAGATGGCTTATCATTGCACTTAGATATGAACTTCGAAAAAGTTGTGTATGACTAAAACCATGTCCTTAAGCTTCTGATTGTCAAATGACATAGGATTGGCTTGGTTGGTTAGAATAAGGCAGATGCGCATATAATCTCTTGAAAATATCATATGATCTAAATTTATGCTTTAAAAAATAATAATATGCAGCGACTAGTGTCATGATTTCAGGTTTTGAAATAGTTAAGTTTGTGAGATTATGACTTACTTAAATTGAAAATTACATTTGATCTCTAGCATGGCTTATACTACTTTATGTATTTCATTGATGTGATAATGTGAGGTACATAATAGTATGACTTGGATGAGCTTTGCTTATATGTATATGTTATAATATGCTCATAACAACTAAAGGGGGAGAGATAATTTGTTTATATGCTCATGACTTGCTGAATACATCGTCAAAGGGGGAGAGATAAGCATGAAGAGAAAGAGAATATGTGCATAAGGAGAGATAATAAAGGGGGAGAGACAATATGGGATAATTTTTGGATCTTCTTCTCATTTTACTTTTGATTTACAAAGGGGGAGAAATTGCCTTCAAAACTTTTATATGAATAAGCTAATGTTCGGATTTAAATGGTGTTGCCAATGCATTCATCAAGGGGGAGATTGTAAGACCTATGTGTGCTGAATACATTGGCTTGTAGTGAATACACTTGCTTTGACGATAAAGTTTTGAATATCACCAAAACACCTTTTTATTACGGTCCGACTAGTTTTGGTTAGCTCCGGTGAGTTTTGTCTTTAGCTCCGACATGTCTTTGATAGATCCGGTGTGTTTTTGCTAAGCTCCGAGTTGATTTTTCTAGCTACGGATTTTGGGTTTACTAGTTCTGACTAGTTCTGGTAAATTCTGACGCTAGGTTCTACTAGCTTTTGTTAGCTCTGGCTCAAGGTCCGGGTTGCTCTGGCAAGGTCAGGAACTTGACCACAATGCTTCTGTTTTTCATTTGCAATGTTTCGTACTTGCTTTACATCTCTAGAAAGATTGCTTAGTATTCATTTGCTAAGTCTTTGGTGTGTTTTTGGTTGATATGGATGATATCTTGATTACTCTGGTTTTGCAACATGCTTATGTGAGGTTCTCACGTAAGGTGTTTTGTTCGGAACTAACTTGAGTCAAGTCGAGGACTTGGGCTCGTATGAATTGGTTGTTTATTCATGTGAAGGTGTTGCTTGAGTTCAAGACATGGCCGGTGATGGGATCCATTGGACTAGTCTGAGGGAGGAGATGAGGTTCCAACAACCAAATTCAGGAGGAATTGTGGTTGAGCTAATCAGGAGGTTGCGCAGCATGATTGAATCAAGAACAATGCATGTGAAGGTATCGTGGACGTCATCAGAAGATGTTTGCACGTGTGCAAGGAGTGCATCGACGTGGCTACATGGTTCCGATACGTGATGAAGAGATGTGAACGTAAAGAGTTGGTCGGAAAGGTCCAACCGACTATGTTATGGACTTAGGCTACGGCTGAGTCGGGTTTGACTCAAATATGGAAAGATTTGAGTTGGTCATGATAGGATTTCGTGTGGGTCACGAATTTGAGTTGTTTAGGAATGTGGGATACATTCTTAAGGTGTTTGGAAGTCTTAAGATTGCTTCTATCTGCGTATAGAAGAATCCTAAGCAGTTATGGAAAGTTACGATTCGTGAACAGAGTAGGATTAGGTTCCTGATCTGAGTTGAGTTGGCTTTCGAGCTGGTTATATAAGCAAGGGAGCCTAGAGCTCGTGGTACACGACTTTGGAGCTTTTCCTCTTGTGTTCTATTGAATAAAATTCGTAGTTTGAAGGAACTTTTGTGCCTTGATCGTCCGACTTGTTCCAGACAAGTTTTACTCATCGAGTTTCTGGACAACACTACCTTTCGTTGGTGGTTTTATCATAACTCGAGTTTTACAGATCTAATTGATGTGATTCTTTTTGGAGTTGTCTTCACAACTTGATTATCTATCATCTGTCAAAATTTCACGGTCACTGGATTTGTGGTCTATGATCTACACGAGTTTCTTTGCAGCGTTCCAGAACTGTTTTTTTTCTCGGGTAGGGCAGATTGACCTTTGTTTGATCTTTTGATCATAACTTGAGTTTTTCTCGACGGATTTGAGTAATTCTTGTTGTGTTGTCTTCGTGACTTCATTATCTCTGATATCTATCACTTTTGTCACGGTGAAACACGTTTAGATTAGTCTCACACATGATTTCTTTAACAGATCGTTTTTCTACTGAAGGGGTTGGGGTTTAATTGTTTCCACTGCGTAAGATTTTTAAAATCTACCATTCACCCCCCTCTGGTAGCTTTTCATGTGCTCTTCGATCCTACAAGCTTCATCAAAAGAAGCCTTACAAGTCTCCAGAATTTTGTTAGTGTCAAGAAAAAGCACACTGTAACCTCTAGTGAGAGATGGATAACTAAAAAATATGCCATCAACAGATCTAGCCTCAAATTTATCTAGATTACCATATTTCTTCCCAAAGAATTTGTGATCAAGGAATCTAAAGTGTGCGACACTAGGCCTATGCCCAAACCGAATCTCATATGGTGTTTTCCTAGATTAACTCTTAAGAAGACTCGGTTTTGAAACATAACAAGCTGATGCAATTGCATTTGTCAAAAAAATTACGGAGTTCGATATTCATCAGGCATAGTCCTAGCAATCTCAACTAAGGTTCTGTTCTTTCTCTCTACAGCATTGTTTTGTTGAAGCACATATGGTGAAGAAAATTCATGATAATTTAAGCAAAACTTAAGTATTATATGATGCATGCTCAACTTGATGTTCTATCTTTCAACCACCCAAGAAGAGAAGGCAAAAGCTCCATAACACCTAAGGTAAAGGGTGAGTGTCATTGCTAATTTATTCAATACAAGATATAATACTTTATTGTGCATCAGGTACTCTTGAAAGCTACAACGTTGTAGCAACTCCTCATCAACAACCTAAGTCCTAATATTTGCTTCGGGATGAGCAAATGGTAATATCGGGGGAGTTTGTTAATGGTCGCTAAAACATATTTCGATCGTCAATATATCTCAATTTTGTGAGGGGTTGAACATTTCTTACACACATGACCTCCACATTTGACATAATTCCACTTGTACTTGGGAAATGGTGCATGCAGAGCTTTTATTAAAGAATTGAAGTGAAATAAGAGGTGTGATCCTGAAAAGTACTTTTCCAGCCAATCACAGGCCACCACGTGATAGCACATGGATCAAATGGCCCGCTTACAAGCATATTCATGGAAATCCATTGGCGTAACACTCGGAAATGGATCGAGGACCCACCTTTTAGCCACATGGAGAAAACACACCGAAGATAGGTCTAGCCGAGTGCCCTAAACCAGGGGCTCAGTCGACCTGGTAAGCCCCCAAAACTCGGTTAGTCGACGCGTGATATTCTCTTGTGGTGCCCTGAAGGCAGTGGTGACTGATTCACATGCAAAAGATGACGAGAACCAACCTCAATTCATGCATAAATAGGACCCCATACTCCTCACTTCAAACACACACCACTTGAGCTTCACTCTCTTGTATACTCATTACTTCAAGTCCTTAGTGGAGTAAGGCTGTAGAGAGGAGCCTCTAGTCCAAAGTCTACTTTGGAAAAGGTAAGCCTCATGTATCTTTTATTTTAGTATTGACTTTATTATATTTAATAATAATATTAGTCTCCTTTTGTTCATAAGCTTGGATGAAGCGTTTTTTGTTTGATTGTGAAATCCATGTATGTGATAGGCTTAGAAGTTATTATGTTAATGTAGTAATTAAGTTATTATGTTGTCATAAACCTAATAAACATGTACTATAGTCTAATTAAGTATAATATGAATATGATAGTATGGATGACATAGTGCTTGGTCTCAGCAATGGTCCAACGATGTTTAGGTTAGTCATTACCTTAAGCTGGATCTTGAATTGAAACTCTTAAGGTATTTACTTAGCATGCAAGCGTGGTGCTTTGATAGTTAAGTAGCGTTGGATGTCTCGTAGACCCACATATTGTTGAGAAAGGTAGCAGGTGGTGACAACCCCGTCTGTCCTCCGTAATCCCCCACGTTCTGCTACGCCACAAGCTCATAGTAGGAGTCTCCTAGTATTGTCGGAGGTTTGCCCATGCCCAATATGTAGGACCACTAAGCCCTAGCCTTCATCATCGCTAGCATATCCACATGTACATCTTTAGGTATGCATATGTACACTAGAAACACAGTAGGAGCATTCCCTTTCCATAACATAACATCACTAGCTTCTTTTGTCCCTTAGAGTAAAATGCTTAGGTGTGTGTCACACTACCCCAATATCTATTTTTATCAATCCTACTTGATCCTTCATTAGAAATACCTATTCTATCCTATAAGTAACTTGCCACACTTAACAACCCTCCTTTAATCGGGATAAATATTGTCGGTACCCTAAAAACCATACACCCCCTGAGGTTACAAAGATCTCAAGGGAAGGACGTCTACTCAAATTGAAGACCCTCGGAGGCCCACTTGTCAGACATAACCGGACCTGCTTCTCCAACATGGTTAACCCCTAGGTTGCCACGTGTACTGCCAGACCGGAGCTACTACCCACAAGGGTGAAGCTCCGGGCTAGGTACCGAAACGGCACCTCCGGACTTAACCCCTGACCGAGAGAAGCTCCGGACCTAACACGTGCCAGGCCACCCCGGAGCTTCCCGCTTCCCACAAGCAAGCTCCGGAGCTGCCACGTGTCCAAACGTCGGAGCTGGCCGCCTCAAACCTCCGAAAGACATTGTAACGACTCCGGATCTTCAAAGGATAGCCGCGGACTTCAAGACCCGATTAATTGTCATTAATTCCATGTTAATGACACTTAATTGGACAATCTTAACACCTGTAACGGCACTGTCGGAGCCCGTTACAGGGTTATTAACAACAATTAATCGTGTATCAATACTAGTAACCGCCGGGGCCACATGTCGGGCCAGGCTAACTTGTAACGGTTTGTCCTTGTACTATAAAAGGACAGACCGACGATACACGGAGAAGGCTCTCGAACGCTCTCAGGCACACACGCATTGGCGTGAGCTTTCATACATAAACTAATACAACACCACACACCCGTGGAGTAGGGTATTACGCTCAGGCGGCCCGAACCACGTAAACCACTGTGTCTCTCGTGTCCAATCGTGATTCACCTTCTTGAGTCTCCGCGCGCCCACACCGAACTACAAACTCCTTCAACACTTTAGTAGTGTCAGGAGATCTGCCGACTCCAACAGTCGACAGTTGGCGCGCCAGGTAGGGGTGCCTGAGATTTTCAAGAATGGTGAATTCTGCGGCTGGATCATCCAACGGGCAACCTGCTGCTCAGGCTGTCGGGGGCAATCCCTCCAACATGCAGCCACCAGCAGGAGCCTCAGCACCAGTAGGAGTCACACTCCCACCACCACCATCTTCTCCGGCAAAACGTGTCGGGCAACATGATGGTGCGCCGGCGTCACATACTGCGCCGGCAAGTCATGACAACCCAGAACACGCGCTCCATGCAGCGCGTGCTCTTCTCCAGCGACCACCATCTCCGGATGCATCTCGAGATGCCATGGAGCAATGGAGGGCTGATGTTGAGCATTTGGTCGCAGCAGCGGCCGAACGCCTCAACAACCAGGGTCCTCCTCCTTCAGGGCGAGCCCCGTCGCAGCGATGGACGTTGTCTGGAAGACTTGGTCCGCATGTCTCCAACAACCGAAGACGAGCTGCGTCACAGCAAGTGACGTCGTTGCCCTCTGGGGCACGACGCACCCATACGGTATCTCGGCTTTCGACACATGACCTCCGGGCGGAGCTTGATCGCTGATACCGCCAACAGGATGGCCGTGTCCATATCGAGCGAGCTCGAGAAAGACAGGATGCTCAAGACCTTTCTACTCTGGAAGGAGTAGGAGGAGGCTGTTCCGCCCTAGCCATGCACCTGCGCATGGTTAGATGGCCACAGAAGTTCCGGCCACACTTGCCGGAAAAATTCGACGGGACTGTCAACCCCGTAGAATTTCTGCAGATATACTCCACTGCAATCTTAGCAGCTGGAGGAAACGAGGCCGTAATGGCCAACTACTTTCCAGTGGCCTTAACTGGGACCGCCAGGTCCTGGTTTATGAGCCTTCCACCCAACTCTATCGACAGTTGGGAGGAGCTGTGCCGTCAGTTCACTGCCAACTTCGGGAGTTCATACACCCGACCGGGCACTGAACTAGACCTTTTTGCGGTCGTGCAAAAAGGGGGAGAATCTTTGCGGTCATTCATCCAGAGGTTCTCTCAGGTACGCAACACAATCCCTTCTATCTCAAGCGCTTCTGTCATTGTGGCATTCAGACAGGGTGTACGAGACAAGAAGATGTTGGAGAAGCTGGCGATCAAAGAAATCACCAGCATCACGGAGCTCTTCAGCTTGGCAGACAAATGTGCCAGAGCTGCGGAGGGCCGTGAAATGCACTCCAAACCAGCCTTGGAGGGTCACAAAAAATCCTCCAAAGAAGAAGCCGCTACCTCCGGGAGTGGCAAGAAGAAAAAGAAGACCAACGGCAAGAAGAAGCCGTCGGCCGGCACATCCAACGTTGCAGCCACTGCAACTCCTGGTGGCCAGGGGCCACGCCCCGAGAAGCGACCTCGACCGTCTTCCGAAGACAGCGGCAAATCCAAAATGTGGTGCCCCATTCACAAAACGGGCAGCCACAGGCTGGAAGACTGCCGGGAGGTCCAAAACCTTGCCGAGCGCTACAACAAGCGCCGGGAAGGGTCTCCTTTCCGACAGAGGGATGGAAAACAGAAGGTTGACGAAGCTCCGGCTGAAGAGGAGTTAGGGTTTCAGGACCCCAAAAAGGTCCTGAAAGCCGTCTACACCTCCGTCGACGATGACTCCGACGTCTCCGACAACGAGCGTCGGAAAACCATGAACACCATCTTTGGTGGATCATGGGACATCACTTCTCGTCGTGTCATCAAGACTATGCGGCGGGATATGGCTGCTGTAGCTCCTACAGCTAGACCGGAGCCACATCGAAAGTGGATGGACACACCCATCACTTTTGATGCTTTGGACTGTCCTCGAAGCATGATCGGAGCTGGCCAATTACCCTTGATGGTATCTCCCACCATCAACAACATCCAGCTCCATCATGTTATGGTGGATGGAGGTTCGGGGCTGAACCTTATAAGCTTTGAAGCTTTTACCAGACTTCAGCTTCGACCTTCGGATCTTCAGCCCTCTCGACCATTCTCCGGAGTAGGTCTGGGGGCCATTACCCCACTCGGAGCTATAATTCTTCCCGTTACCTTCAGGACACGGGAGAAGTACCGCACCGAGAAGTTGGTCTTCGACGTCGCTCAGATCAACTTACCATTCAACGCCATCTTGGGTAGACCTGCCCTATACAAATTTATGGCAGCTGCTCATTATGGATACTTGGTGTTGAAGATGCCAACACCAGCAGGCGTTCTCCGGATTCGTGGAGATCGCACCGCCGGAGTAACTGCTCTGGAGGAGCTCCATGCACTCACCACTGCGCAAGAGGAGGACTCCAGACAGGGGCAAGCTCCAAAACCTCCGAGCATTCGGCAACGAGGCTCAACCTCTGCTCCCCGTGTGCAGCCAAGCGGCGACACCGACATCCCCGTCAAAGTCGTCCAAATTGGTTCCGATGTCACTCAAACCACCCGCATATCGGGTGGGTTGAATGACAAATAGGAACTCGCGCTCATCACTTTCCTCCGGGCTAACGTTGACGTATTTGCTTGGCAACCGTCACAAATGTCTGGGATCCCCAGGGAAGTGATTGAGCACAATCTGAAGATTTACCCCGATGCTCGGCCTGTGCATTAGAAACCTCGGAAGCAATCTGTAGAGCGACAGAACTTCATCCGACAAGAAGTGAAGAAGTTGCTCGAAGCCGGATTTATCCGAGAAGTCTTCCATCCAAAATTGCTGGCGAACCCAGTCGTTGTGCCCAAGGCCGGCGGGAAACTTCGTATGTGCATCGACTACACCACACTGAATAAGGCATGTCCAAAAGATCCATTCCCACTACCTAGAATAGATCAGATAGTGGATTCCACCTCCGGGTGCGAGTTACTGTGTTTTCTAGACGCATATTCTGGATATCATCAAATCAGGATGTCTAGGGAGGATGAAGAGCATACTTCATTCATCACAGTGGATGGATTGTATTGTTACACAGCCATGCCGTTTGGTCTCAAGAATGCAGCTTCAACTTTTGTACGAGCTATGTACAAAACTTTCGAAGAACTCATCAGAGACATAGTGGAAGTGTACGTCGATGACATCGTGGTCAAAGTCAAGAACAAGGAGTCCCTCTTGGACACCTTGCAGGCTGTCTTCGACAAGCTGCGGGCCACCCGCACGAAGCTAAACCCAGACAAGTGCGTCTTCGGGGTTAGTTCCGGAAAGCTTCTTGGTTTCCTGGTAAGTCACCGGGGCATAGAGGCTAATCCGGCGAAGATAAAAGCCATTGAAGACATGCGGCCACCAACCCGCATCAAAGACGTCCAAAAATTAACTGGATGTCTAGCAGCCCTCAGCCGGTTCATTTCAAGACTGGCGGAAAGAGCACTTCCCTTCTTCAAGTTACTGAGGAAGTCCGGACCATTCCAATGGTCTGAAGAAGCAGAGAAGGCATTCCAGGAGCTGAAACAGTTCCTCACCACCCTACCAGTCCTGGTAGCTCCGAACCCTGGTGAGCCTTTGTTGCTTTACATTTCAGCTACTGACGAAGTCGTCAGTATGGTTCTGGTTGCGGAGAGACCGGAACTACCCAATACTC